>PVKB01004690.1:0-81162 GCA_004027205.1 Ctenodactylus gundi
GCCAGGAGAAGTGAGAAGTTCTTAGGTGCTAACTTGTCCTTATAGGGAGTTGTTAAATTTACCCATAAAGAAAATACTTTATTATTCAGATTGAACATTACATTTCATTGGTATATAGCATGTGTTTCATTATATCAGGCATTATATTTAAAAATAAAATTCTGACCATACATGGTGGCACATGCCTGTAAACCCAGTACTCTGCACAGGCTGAGGCAGGAGGACATGAACTTGAGCCCATCCAGGACAACTTAGTGACTTAGTGAGAACCGGTCTCAAAATAAAAAGGACTGGGGACAGAGCTCAGTGTAAAGGTCCTGGGTTCAATTTCCTGTGCTGAAAAAAATTAATAATAATAAAGAAAGAAATTCTGGGGGCTGGAGGAATGGCACAACAGTTAAAGCACTTGCCTTGTAAATGCAAGGCCCTGAGTTCAATTCCCAAGCACCACATAAAACTGGGCATGGTGACACACACCTGTAATCCCAGCACTCAAGAGGCTGAGGCAGGCAGATTGTCCTCAATCCAAGGCCAACCTGGGCTACAGAGTGAGACCTTGTCTCAAAAAAAGGAAAAAAGAAATACTTGAATGCCACCCTGGTTTGCAGAATTGCCACAAGATTCTAGTCATCTTGCAGACCAAGATGCTGCAGAGCTCACGTGTCAAAATGGCAGTGACAACCAGCATCTCTGCATTCAGAGAGCTTTGCAGGGGTAGAGGGAGCAGGGATGCTTCTGTTTGTGCTCTGAGTGCTTATCTCTGAGGTAGCTTTCAATGGACTGCAGCTGGTGGGGGGGGACGGACGGACGGACGGACACTGCCACAACACAATTAGCTGTGGTACAAGATAATAAAGTCTTAAACCAGCCCCATGAGCTTTCTATATGAAAGATACAACCTTCGGAATGGCTCTTCTCCCTGTTCCCTTAACCTTTTTCCTTCTCTCTTTTCGTCTCTTGCTCCTTTGTTTAAGTGCTTCTCAAATGCTAATATGCATATGAATGACCTGGGGAAAGGGCTCAGTTCTACAAGCTCTTGGGTGATGCTCGCCTTGCTGGCTATTACTCAGCAGCACAATTCTGGAAGTACAGTGTCCAATAAGATAGCCACTTAATTGACATTTAAAAATAGAGTTCTTCAATTGCACTAGCCACATTTAGTCAGTAGCTGCATTCATCTGGTAGCTACCATATCAACATCTCAGACATGGAACATTCTGGCCATCATGAAAAGGTCAACAAGACAGAGCTGAAATTTTTGGGAACATGATGGCCAAAGGGTGATGTGTTGTGCTTGATTCTCTGTCACCCTGGGGTAGCTTGGTTAGACAAAAACCAACATGAGAGCAAACATGTGAACAAAATGTGTCATTATGTGCACATAAAGTTACTTGTCTCTGGGCATGGGACCTGTAATTCCAGCACTAAGAAACTGAGGCAAGAGGATCACAAGTGTCAGCCTTGCCTGGGCAATTTATGAAAACCTTGTCTCAATACAGAAGGGCTGGAGATATAGCACTGTGAGTGGAAGAGCTCTCTGGGTTGAGTTGTCTCCGGTACCTAAAAAAAAAGTTGCATTCCCCTCTTCCTCATTCATATCCTGACCCGACCCACTCTAATGGTTGCTGCAGCTCGGTTAGTAATGACTAAGGCTGTCATTTCTCGAATGGATAAGAGACATGGAATACCCCCTGGTGACTTGGTGCAGGAGGTTTACAATGTGGACTGCATTCTCTTCTCCCCCTCTGTATTTGTTAGACGTTCTGGAATGTGTCAGGGGAGCTTTGCAGGGGGAAGTCCAGGGAAATTAAGGTCCTTTGTCTGCTACTTCTACTTCTGTGAACATTCACATTCCACAAGAAGGTGGGGAGAAAGGAAATTACCAGAGAACTGAATTGATTCTGCACACATTGGAACAATAAAGAAATGGGATCCAGCTCCCTCTTCTCAAAGCGATCTGAGGCTGGCAAATGCTGCAACAATTCACAGCAAAAAGTTCTCCAGTTGGGGAAAGAGAGAGGGTAGAGAGACACTGTCCCAGAACTGTTGTATTCCTGGCAGTTCTGTGAACTAGGCCTGTGGTAATTTCCCAAAATGCAGTTGGTATGTGGCTGACTCTAGAAATCACATAACCAAGAAGCACATAACCATAACCAAGGAAGGGGCCAGGAATGCCTACATCGCCACTCTCAGGGTTCATGGCCTAGCAGAACTGGAAAGGTTCCAAGGACTAAAGAAGCTTGCTGCCTGGGTGGGAATCTCATCCTGAAGAAACTGGGAGGCGGGGAAGGGGAAGGGGCAAGTCTAGAGCTGAATTCAGGTGGTCCCCTTTCTCAAGTAAAGTGAGTCACCTCAGAACAGGCCTTATGAAAAAAAATCTATGCCCAACTAATGCCAACAGTCACCCTAAAGAATCAGGTTAATTCCTCAAGCAACTAGTAGATGTGTAGCTGGTGACTCAAGTAGAAAGAACACTGGGATACGGGTCAGAAGAGCAGGAATTAAAGTCTAGCTGCTGGCCCTTATCGCTGTCTGACTCTGAGCCGGTCTCCTTGTCTCTCCAGGTCTCTGGTTCATCTATAGAAGGACGACAACATTGATTTTTCAAGGTTGTTCAGCAGTAGCTATACATTACTTTATCAAGTGGACGGGGTAGTAAGGAAGACAGATACAATCCGATTCACATTTTTAAAAAGTGTAAAATGACAACTGTGTAACAATATTCTAGGAAGAGAGAGCTTGACAGTCTACAGGAGACAGAAAAAATATTAGTGTGGTTAGACAGTCAGGGAACATATAGAGGAAAAAGAGATTGGAAGCTGAGAGAAAATTATGTGCACCTACTTCCTAGGGGCCTAACCCCATGCTAGCCATGGAAGCCAAACCAATTAGAAACAACCTCTAACCTCAAGGAGCGTATGATGTACTGAAACAGGGTAAATGCTGCGTTTCCTTTCAATATGCTTTGGTGGATCAAGTCTGTTATTGCATCTGAGGTCACGACCTGCAAGAAATTTAGGTGGTTGCCAAACTTGTCCAGTTGGAATTTCTAAAATCCCTGACCTCATGCACACAGCCCATCTGCAGGAAGCTAAGAGCAGATCAGATGTGTCTTCCGAGGAGGTTCAGGCATGATTATGGGAGAATGAGTCCAACCTGACCAGGAAAGCTCCTTTCCTGCAAAATACACTTCCCTTTCAACACTGACCAAAGCATCTTGAAAGAAAAGCTGGAATGTCTATGTGACTCATGTCCAATTTGCCTTCTGACTATACAACTGGTCTGCATTAGGGGACCATGATCTTTCTGTTTTCATTCTTTGTAGCTGAGGGCGGAATGGCAAGCATAATAGGTCGAATGAGTCGGGTGATTGATGCCTCCTGCTAATCTAAGAGAACCCTCCTAGGGAATCACTGAGAAGTGCCTAACCCCACACGCTGGGAATGCTCAACCCAAGAACCAAAAGCTCTTGTCCAGAGACGAGAAAGATATATTCTCACTCATGGGTACATTTTGTTCCTGCCATAGATGTGTGGCCACTTTTCTGACATGCTTGGGGTAGCGACCGGGGAAGGAATAGTGACAATAAAAGCAATGCTTTAAAACTGGGCAGTTATCATAATAGAAAGGATGTGAGTTCATCTATAACTGAACTAAATTTCAGTTTAAAATGAAGATGAGGACCCATAGTCTCCATTTCCCTTTCCATATTCTCCTACCTCTCAACCATAACTTCCTTCCACTTCCAGGGAGTGGAGAGCCACAACCCCACCCATCCTGGTCCTATAGCCCATACATATCTTTGGGGCCTTGGCATCTGCCAAAAGCCAAAATGCCTCTTTTGTCCTTTTGGGCTCTGTTGTCATTTCTTCCCTCCAGTAGCAGAGAAGAATCTTTAGGCTGATCCAATGGAGGCAGAACAGTACCCCAGGCCAGGGGCAAAAGGAAATACTGGAAAATCAGAGAAAGGGGTCCAATTAATAGTCAAATGTTCTGTTCCCACACTCTGTTATTTCCTTCCTAAGGACTCAGCACAGGGCCAGCACTGGGGTATTAACACTAGAGACTGCAGAGTAGGGGAAGCTCCATAGGTATCTTACTTTGCTCAGAGAGCTGCAGAGTCCTCTGGGTTGAAAGTAGGAGCTCTTGAGAATCAGAAAGTATGTGGTTAGTCCTGCCAGCCATGGTTCCTACATGCACCAGGCACCCTCACACCCTGCCAGCTGCTAACAGTGGCACCAAGAGTACTTCCTGCTAACCAGCCCAATCAAGCTAGTTCTGATTACACAAGGAGACCTAGTATGGCAAAAAGAGGTCCAGTTCTACACAACCTTCTAGAACCAGCTTCCATGGAGCCTTACTCCTCTCCATTCTAGCCACATTGTGCTCCTTGCTGCATCTTAAACACACCAAACTTGCAACCATCCCAGGGCCTTCCGTTTTTATTCCTTCTGTTCAGAAGAAAGCTATTCCCCTAGTTACCTACATAGCTGCTTCCTGCACCTCCCTTATTATCACAGAGATTTTCTCTGATCATCCTATTTCAAATTGTTACCTTCGCCTGTCCCCATTCTTCACTTCTTTCCCTAGATGATTCTTCTCAAAGGCATTTAGCACTATCTGTCCTATTTATTGTTTACTGTTTGTCTACCACTCCATGAGGGCAAGGACTTTGCCTTTTTTACTATAGAAGGAAGAAAGAGAAAGAAGGAGAAAAGAAGGAGGGAAGGAAGGAAGGAAGGAAGGAAGGAAGGAAGGAAGGAAGGAAAAAAAGAGAAGGGAAGAGAAGAGAAGGAAAGGGAAGGGAAGGGAAGGGAAGGGAAGGGAAGGGAAGGGAAGGGAAGGGAAGGGAAGGGAAGGGAAGGGAAGGGAATATTTCCCAGGAAAATCTTTCCTTCCTTTCCCTACTGTATACACAAAGCAATAAAGCCTACACAAGCTAAGTGTCTTAGCCAAAATCATACAGCTATTTAGTAGAAGAGCAAAACCTCTCGATTAATTTCTAGTGACCTTGTTCCAATGAGCACATCCTACTTTTTCCAGGCTTCCCATGGGTTTTCACATGTTGCCAGTACCTACAATGTCCTCTTTTCTATTTCCATCAACCTTCCAGCACAGCTCTTAGCCTTTTCCAGGCAAACTTTGTGGATGGGTACTCTAGCTGAGAAATTCCTTCCTGTGAACTCTCAGTTCACTTTTTCTGCCTCATAAATGCTCTGACAAGAGTCTGCTTCACATACAGTTTCTTTTACAATAGGCCTTGTGCAACCACAGTGCAGAAGAAGCTACACATTCCCACCTCAAGGTCCCATTCATGTGAGCCCACAGGATGAGAGTAGAAATAGAGGAAATAATTTCTTCAGCCTCGGCCTTCCCTGTATCCTCAAAAACATCCACTTATGCCAAGAGCCGAGAGAGGGGAGGGCTCAGTGACTGACTGCTAAACCAGCAAGTCAAATTATGGAGAGTTGACTGCTGCTAGCATCCGGTTCTTAAGGGGAAGACTAGAATGCAATGTTAGTTGAAGCCCCATAGCACCTGCCACTGGGTTTGCAGCAGGTGCCCAGTCCCCCTTTATGGAAGGAAATTTCTAAGCCCTTTTTTACCTCCCACCCATTTTATTACTGTTTTTTGACAGAGGGTCTTGCTATGTCATCCAGATCAGGCTTGAGCTCACTAAGTAGCCCAGGTTGGCCTCAAACTCAGGTGATCCTCCTGTTTCAGCCTCCCTCCAGCTGGCATTACTCCAATGTGCTAGTAGCTATCATCCCCAGTTATACAGATTCTTTTCAAGTTCAATTCTGATATAGTAAATGATTTCAAACATAGATTTTTCCCTGATGACCCCCCCTTTTTAATGCCGTAATCTCCATCCTCCAACAAGAATGCTTGCCACTAGTCAACTGTTCTATCAAGAGCCCAGTGAGGCTGGTAGGCACACAGCAGGTGTGCCCAGAGGGTAAGGCCACAACTCTCAGGGGCAACTCCAGTAGGGCCAACAATAACAAGGAAAAGATCAGGTGACACACGGCAAAGAGGCCGTCCTAAGTCTCAGTCTTCTTATCTTCTCCCAACATAATTCTAAACAGGTCAAGCCCCCCCTGACAATCTAGAGAGGAAAGGCAAACTGAGAGGTGGCTTCCCAGCTGGGATTTCGCACAATGAGACTATAGAATCTGGCAAGTGATTACAAGCCCCCAGCCCACCATGGACGACCTACACGTCCTAGAAATTTTTGCTGTACTATTGCACATGGCTCAACACATCTGACTCACCAGGAAGCTGTACTTGAATGAGAAAGAGTAAAAACACAGCTTTTCCATAGCATCATTGTTTAGAAGAACAGGGCTTAGTAATTCCGCAATGGAGGAGAAAAAGAAGGGCATCCCTAGAGCAGGTGCGTCCAGTCTGCAGCTCACTTTACCTTTGATTTTGCTTAATGATATAAAAAAAATCAAAGGAAGTTTCAATACTTATTAAGTACACAACACACCTACACACACACACACACACATATACACACACATATAGTGCTGGGGACTGAACCCAGGACCATCGCATTATATCCCCATCTATATCCCTAACTTTTTTGAGACGGGGGCTAAAGGAATCACACAGTGGTTAGAGCACCTGACTAGCAAGCATAAGGCACTGAGCTCAATTTTCCAATATCACATAAGCTTATTGTGGTGGTGCACTTGGTAGGCCGAGACAGGAGAATTTCTGAGTTTAAGGCCAGCTTAGACTACATAATAAGTCGGGACCAGCCTAGATTACACAGCAAGATCCTGTCTCAAAATTTCTTGACACTTTTTTCACTTAGTTTCCCAGGCCAGGCTTGAACTTGTGATCCTCCTGCCTCTGCTTCCCAGAGTGCTGAGATTGCATGTGTGTACCACAATGCCTGGTTTATATGTATATTGTGTATGACAGATTCTTCCCAGTCAAAAAAACATGGGCAAAAAGAAAAAAAGGCAGGCTGCAGGCTAGACACACTTGCCCTACAGCATGAGGGATTGGGTCTCGGTTTTTCCATATGCCAAAAGGCAGGAATTAAGGGAGTCCAAAACCCACCCCAGCAACTTCACATGCTTACGCAGGTGTTATGTTTATTGATCCTATTGTATAACTATTTTAAAATCCTGGTGCTGTGCCTACCTTGCACAAAGCCCTGAGTTTAATCTCCTGCTTTGAGGACAAAGAGACGGAGACAGAGGTTGTGAGAGACTAGCTTATAAAATAGTTTCGCAGGGATAGCAGGAAAAGTTCAACAAAACTGTTGCTGGACTCCTCAGAGGAGGCAGGGCAATTAAAAACAACATACTTGAGCCTTAGACATCTCAGGGTCAGTGGCCAGAGTTCACCTCAAGGGAGCAGGCCAGGATGGGGGCGCAGAAGGCCACTAGAGTCCTGCTTAGCCTTGGGCCAGGCTTAAAACCTAGTCCCATTAAATACAATATTACACAACCATCTCATTAATTGCATCAACCCAGAAAGTCACACTAACTCATTCCAGCCTTTGCAAGGCTCTGGTTGGAGGGATAAGAGAGGGCAGGCGCCTGGATTCTGAGGCCCTCTCTCCATATTGGTCTAATTAGCTCCATGATTTCTGCTTCCCTTTGGCACAGACTCACATATCAGGCAGCTGCCTGGTACCCTTAAAGGAGCCAGGAAAGGAGAATTCTAAAAGTACACAAGGGTGCAGACAAAGTGGATCGCTAGCCCAGGCCAGCTGCCACAGTCTCAGCCATCTCAGGTTGGCAGAATAGTGTGGCAAAGATCAAGTCTGGAGATGTCATTTCAGCTCAGGCTGAAAGGTCCAGGAGAGTCTGCAGATGGAAAATGAGGCTAGCACTCTACCAGAATTTGAAGAATAGCAAAAGGACCAACTCACTACCGAGACCATAAAGGACACAAAGGTGTCTTTCACTAAATTGTGGCACTGCCAGCTGTGGAAATGACAGAGTAGAGGTACTCAGTGAGACTGAACTGTGGCTAAAGTGATTAAAGTGATGAAAAGGCTGGAAAACTAGGACAATGTTTCTCAAAATGTTGCTCCTGGATCAGCAGCATTGGTATCATCAGAGAACATCTAGAAATGCAAATTACCAGGCCCTACCCTAGACCTTCTGAATCAGAAATTCTGGGAGTGGGGCCTGCAAAGTGATTTAACAAAATCTGAAGGTAACTCCAATGCATGGCGCTTTAAAGTGTCATCCATCGACCAGTGCCACTGGGTTTCTTGAAGTCTGCTTTAAATGCAGTATCTTGGCTGAGTATAATGGTGCACACCTGTAATCCTAGCACTCTAGAAGGCTCAGGCAGGAGACTACCACTTTGAGCTTGGCCTAGGCAACTCAGTGAGACCTGTATCAAGGCACAAATTACACACACATGTGGGTGCACATGCACACGCACATGCACATGTGAGCTGGAAGAATTAGCACAGAGCACCTGCCTAGCAAGCACAAGGTCCTGAGTTCAATTCCTTGGAACCATATAAACTGGGCATGTTGACACACAATAATCCTAGCACTTGGGAGGCTGAGGCAGGAGGATTGCTGTGAGTTCTAGCCAGCCTGGGCTACATAATGAGTTTGGGATCAGTGCATAGTTTAACAAGCCCTCAGAGGGTTGCCAAGAACCTTATATAGTTTGACAAGTTTGATCTGAGCTCTGCTGCCTTGGGACTATTCGGTCTGAGTGTGCACAGGTCTGAGTCTAAGACCAGGAACAAACAAACACAGCTAACAATAGGAAGTGGGCCACACAGTTCCAGACACAAACTGTCCTCAGATCTGCATGAGTTCAGACTGCTCCCAGAAAATGTCACCAAGAAAAATAATGGCTTCATCAAGCCTGCAAACATACCCAACCTAGACATTGTGCAGAAGGCAGATTGCAAGTGCAACAAGATAAGTAACCCAATGGGTACAATTTATATTTCACAGGAGACAGCTGGAGCGCTGAGATGCAGGCAGGCTCCCAACACTCAATGACGTGAGGATGATTTAAGGAAACACAGCTGAGGGTTACTGCAAGAAGAAGAAAATTCTCCAGAGTCACTCCTGGGAAGACAAAGCTGCTGGGACAGGAGCTGGACTTGTGACTTCAAGTCTGTGCAGCATGACCTAGGGTTCTCATTCTGTCTGGGCAACACTGATAAATGACAAGAGGGGATCTTCCCTCCGATGACTCTAAGGCTGAATAAAAATGGTTTTGCCTTCATGACACCAGAAAGAAATCTCTCCCACCTACTGCTTGCTTTTTCTGCCAAATTAACCTTTCCACTTCCTTGAATTATGGTCGCCAATTAACATTGTGAGGATTTTCTTTGTGTGGATCTCTGGGCGTAATGCCTTATGTATAGTATTTTCATTGAACCCTTTTAACAATTCTGTTATGGTTTGGATCTGGAGTGTCCTCCAAAAGCCAACTAAATTTGGATGTATAAAATACTATTGTGCTACTAAGAGATAATGCCTGGTTGGAGTGTTCCACTGGGGCTTGACCCAGAAGGAGTGAATCACAGGGGTAGTTCTTGGAAGGGTAGCTCTGCCCTTCCTCCCTCATTTGGCTTTCTATCTGCCATGCCGTGAACAGCTGCACCTTGATGTATTTCCACCATTGCTAGTCACCCCTGTATGGACTGTGACCATCTGAAACTGTAAGATAAATCTTTCTTTAATATGTGGGTTTCAGGTAGTCTGTGTCAAGAAATGAGAAAGTAACTAAGAAATAGGCACAAAAGAAGTGGAGTCATTGCTGTGATTTTGCCTGACAATGTGGTTTAGACGCCATTGGAAGTGGTACGCAAGAAGGGTTTGGAAAGGTTTGAAGATGCCAGCTAGAAAAGCATTAAGAATGCTTGATGAGAGATTCTGGTCAGAGCTCAGAAGACCAGAGTGCTTATGGAAGTGCAGAGTGAAAAGCCCAGGCTCAAGAAATTTCAGATGGGAAGGAGGACTTTATTGACAATTGGACTTAAAAACTATTCATGCTATACTTTGGCAAAAAGTGTGTCAGCATTTTGACCTTGTCCAGAGACTTTGACTGAAACTGAGATTAAGGGTGATGGACTACTTAATCTAGTGGAGGAAATCTCAAGGTAGTCTGATGTTCAGGCTGATACAGTGGTAATACTTGAGACTTTTGGCTAGCTCTACACTGAGAAGGAGGAGAAAATCTTGCAAATGAGAATGTGGTCATTAAAGAGATTAGCAATAAAAAGAAGCCAAGTACTTGGAAGCAGTACTTTTAAAAAGACAACCTGAAGGTGTGTCAGGACTCAACAAGATCCTACTCTTTATCTATTAAAGGAAGGAGAGGCAAAGGACCTTGCTCTGAGAATAGCACCCCAGGGAATCCTGTAGGGCCAAAGAGAAAAGTGTTTGCTGGAGATCAGCCATCTGAGGACTCAGAGAACATGGCAGGGATTGTCCGAGGGGCCAGGCTGCTGCTCAAGTCAGTGGTAGGCCTTGGCAACAGGCACACAGGGTGCAAGAGTCATGAGGTTACACAGACTTCTACCCAGATTTCAGAGAAAGGAATTAGAGGCTAGACAGTGTGCCCGTGGAAGGACAATGCATTAAATTGTGAAAGAGAATCCTAAGGTACAGTGGGGACCCTGGAAATTTGGGGATTCCAGAAACATGTATCATCTACTGGGGAAGGCTACAGGCTATGAGTAGAGCCAGCCCAAAGGGGAAGCTATAAAGATTGCAGCAGGAAGTAATGCTGTAGGGGTTGGGACTACCCAAGCTCTTTGAAGCTCTCGCCACAGTTTACCCTGGGTGCTAGAAACAGAGCTACAGAATTTAGTGGAACCGTAGGATTTGGTTATTATCCTGCTGAGTTTCATCCTTGCTTTGGTCTACTGCTTTCTATCCTTCCATTCCTCTCTTGGGATGGGAATGTTTACTCGATGCCATTGTATGTGGGAGGTCTTTTACCTTTCTTTGATTTTCACAGTGGCTCACAACTAAGAGTTTGTCTTACATTTCACAGAATACTTTGGATCTTGACTTTTTAGCAGTGCTGGAACTGTTAAGACTTGGAAACTCTTACAAAAGGACTGAATGCATTTTAAGTTGGATCTGGGAGTATCCCCCCAAAGTCTCATGCCTTTGAGTAATATCAACTTGCTGTTAAGTGGTAGGGCCTGGTCAGAGGGGTAGAACATTAGGGCTTGACCCAGAAAGGAAGGATAACTGGGGCAGGACTTGGAAGGGTAGCTCTGCCCTTCCTTCCTCCCTTGGCTTTCTATCTGCCCTGGCATGAACAGCTGCACCTCTGCCATATGTTTTCACTGTTGCTAGCTGCCCATGTATGGACTGTGACCTTCTGAAAATGTAAGCTAAAAGAAATCTTTCCTTCCTAATTTATAGATATCAAGTATTCTGTCCTAGCAATGAGAAAGTAAATGAGACAAGTTCCATGAGATAAATGCCAAAATTTTAGGTATTTATTAATATTTAGATATTTAGTAAACGCTAATAAGCCTTTACTATTTAACAGATGAGAAACAGAGGCCTGGAGAAACTTAGCTAGGCAGAAGGATGGCAATGAACAATTGCCCAGACAGTCTTCACTAACACTCTGTCTTCTATGCAGCAGCTTCAGCATCTGTTGGAAGCTTGTCATGCAAGTCTTAGGCCCTACTCAGACTCACCAAGTCATATACTCCATTTTTAATAAGAATCACCCAGCACTGGTTTGCACTGTGAAGTCTGAGACATATGCCTCATTGTAAACCCATCTTATCCTAGTAATAATACACATCACCCTCAAAGTAGGAACACAGAGGCATATCAATAATAATGAGATTCAGCCTCTCTGAAGAATAGGATGTTATAATCCCAGCAGGAGTTACCAGGCTATAGAGTGAGGCAGTCAGTGAGAGAAAGGAGACACCATGTGTGCCTCTGTAATAGCTGTTGAAGGAATTCGGGAACTGACATCCCAAAATTTACACTCTGGACTTCAAATTGGGAAATAACATAGTAGAAAGGTATAAGGAAGAACTTTCTCTGAACTTCCTTTATCCACCTAAAGACAGAGCCTCTAAAAGGTGCTCAATTGTCATGAACCCTGTCCTTGGAAAACATCAAGCAGGGAAGGGTGATTGATTACATGACAGGATTGTGGAGGTGAAGTCATCCCCAGAAGGACTTTATCACAGACTATTACCTATTCTTCTGAAGACCTATTCCAATTTCCCCCAAATAATTTACTCTCCCTGAAGCTATTGACTTCCCCTGCCTTGAGTACTGTCTGGGTGGGAAGGTTTTACAAAGTTTAGAGCAGGGCCCAAGTCAGGGGCCCAGTCCTTTCATAACAGGTCAGATACTTGATGTCCTCTCTGCCCTGCTTTGTATGGCCAGATCTGGATTCCCATGCTTCCAGGCCTTTCTGATAGATTCCTCCCACTGCTGCTCCACACCCCTGATCCTCACTTTAGCCCACCTTGACAATCTTGTCTTTTATTTTTTTGCAGGGGCGGGTGGGGGTGGGATGAAACCCAGGACCTTGTGCATGTTATCTAAGCACCTTACCACTATGTTACCGCAGCCCATTTTATTTTTTAATTTGCAACAGGGTCTCATTGAGTCATTCAGGCTGGTCTTGAACTCTTGATGTTCCTGCCTCAGTCTCCCAAGTTGCTGTGATTACAGGTGTACGCCATCCTACCTAGCTCAGGCTTCTTTTTGTCCACTTATCATTCTGCTCTTTCTAATGTAACATGTTTCTTCCAAAAGGCCTTTGAGAACCACACCTTATGTCATTCATGGTCACCAAGTATCAGGTTGAATTTTAAAGGAACCTGAGGTATCAGTGTAAACTGTGTTTAAGATTTCAACATCATCACGCCTTAAGTTGCAGCTGTGCCATTTACCAATGATGTGATCCTGAGTGAGTTTCTTAACCTTTCTTTGTCCTAGTTTTCTCATTTGCAAAATGGGAATAACAAGAACACATAATATACAAGACTGCCTGGAATACTAAATTAAATAGAGACTGATTTATTAAATATTTTGTGCCAACATTTAACTAGCACCTAAAATAACTATTATTAAAATATATTTTAGTCAGGCATGGTAATACATGCCTATAATCTGTGCTGTGGTAGGTGGCATATAAGGGGTCAGTAGCACAGCTGGAGAAAAGAATTTTACTATTACTTGAGAAATACAAAAAAAGATGAAAGTTCATTCAGATCAGAGTGCATTATCAAAAGAGTAGCAGACAAGTTCCATGGGAGGAATTGGATAATCAGGGTGAGGGAGTAGGATGTGGGGAAGGTTTTGAGTTGGCAAATGTAGGTATCTTAGAAATGTATTTTTAGGGCATCTTATTTTCTCGGAAACAGCTGCCTTATAATTAAAGCTTTATCTAAAAGTTACAACTTGACAAGGTCATTTACTTTGGCCTCACAGAATTTTACTTAGATTTACACAAGGATGTCTATATGCTTTTTTGGGAAACAATGAGGGAGGGAGGAACTTCTACTGATAAAAAAGATGAATAGCTTTGGCCATTAATCTTATCTCATGTTACTTTAGTCATCACTGATGCAATGTTTTATGACTACTCAACACATGCTAAGCAGAATTCTCTCTTGAGAAATGTGGACAATGAAAATTTTAATCCATTAATCACAACCTGGGAGTTCAAGAAACTGAGGCAGGAGGATTACTTATTTGTGACCATCCTGGGCTGCGAAGGAAGCTCAAGGGCAGCCTGGACTACAGAGAGACTCTGTCTCAAAAAAAAAAAAAAAAAAAAACCCCAACCAACCAACCAACCAATCAACCAACCACATACACACACACACACACATATATTTTAGGTTATAAGATACATCAATTGTGAGACATCCTTGACTTTAGAAACATTAATATGGCATCTTTTATTAAACAGGAAAGACATTCCAAAGACATTTAGCAAACACCAAGATTTTTCCTGTAAGAAGTCTCAAATATATATATATATATATATGTATATTTTGCTATATGGGTCAAGTCAGCATTGAACCCACTGTGTCACTATGTAGCCCAGACTGGTCTTAAACTTAAAATTCTCCTGCCTCATTCTCCCAGCTGAAGGAATTACAGGTATGGCTCCTGTCAAAAAAAAAAATTTAATACAGGTTTTGCTCTGTAGCCCAGGTTGGCTTTGAATTTACCACAATCCTCCTACCTCAGCCTCCTGAGAACTGAGATTAGAGCTGTGCATCACGTGACTCTATGTATCAGAACTTTCAAATGTTCCCAGCCTTTCAATCTGATCTCCAGAGCATTTATCACTTGGTGCCTCCACACAAAATATACACTGGATTCCTTTATTTGTTGATTATCTTGAGATTTCTGAAAAGTACAGTTTAGGAAGTATTAACTGAGCCTGATGCTCTGATTTCATGAATGGGAAACTGAGGCCCAGAGAAAGAAGACTTTCTGGAGTTACTCATCTTGTTATGTAATGGAGAACAGGCCACCAAGCAACCAAGCTGGATCCCCCTCCACAAAACTACAGTGCCTCCTACTTATTTGATCACCTATGGTCCTCATTAGTTTTAAAAGATTTTCCAGTTCTGATGTGTGATATCCCAAGGGAAAAGACTGTCCTTTTTATCGATACACCTGCCAGGCCACTAAGCATGGATTGGGATAGAAGCAGAACTGGTACCTGATTACTGAACTTCCTGCTGTGCTTTGGTAACACCTTATACTGTTACTCTGGAGGGAAGGAGTACATGACTGGGAGGGAGCAGTTGAGCCAGGACGTGTTCCCAGGACAGAGGCTGAAACAGAGGAAGTCTCACTGGGCCAATCCAGGCTTTCACCCCAATAGGCTAATGCACATCACCACCAATCTGCCCTATCAATCCTTGGTCAGGCACCGAGTGGAGGAAGCTCTAGAGCTCAGGCCTCTCGTTTTCACACCTGCCTGTATGCAGAACCTTGTGGAATGGAGAGTGGACCTCCAGGCTCCATGTTATTTTATTGCCAATGAACACACTCAGGGACCGACTGGGCAGACTACAGACCACACTGATGAAGTCCCTGGGGTAGTCCTCTCATCACAGCAATTAATTGGCTGATGGCTTTAAGAGCAGTTTGTGTTTCATTGGCTAAGGTAAATTACTCAGAGGAGTTATTAAGCAATTCATCAACTTTTAAACCAGCTGATGTGATTCTCAGCCTTTTTCCCTTTGAGGCACACTTGATGGGCAATGATTATTCATGTTCTTGATCCACCCCCAATAAAATTAGATTCCCTCAGATGGACAAATTTTTTTAAAATGGCAAAAAATGGTAAGGGCATAAAAGGGCTAATTTCTGCACATCACAGGGAGAGTGTAAAGGAATAAACTGAGGTAGATCCAGTGGAAAACAATCTGGCAGCATCGACTGAATGGGACATTTTATCTTAATGGCATTCTCTATGCGACGGCAATTCTATCTTTTAATTATACACCTAAGCAGGCATATTCAAAGAAACTACTTCCGAGTAGTAGTAATTATGCAAAAATTCAAACAATTCAGAGGCCCAAGAATGAAAATGAATGAGTAGGTAAAATATGGTATAGTTGCAATAAATTGAAGCTGCATATGGAACTGGGGATAGAATTAGAACACTTGCTTAGCATGCATGAGGGCTTGAGTTCAATCTCCAGCGTCAAAAATAAAACAAAACAAACAAAAACAACCAACCAAATAAACCCAAGCTATATCTGTCATTATGGATAGATCTCAGAATATTCTGTCAAGTGAAAACATAAAAGTCTTACTTATGTAAATTCTCAAAAAAAAAACCCAGTTGCATGTATTTGTCACAGATGTATATACATGTAGAAAGTGAAAGCATAAAAAAGAAACAGAACGAGGCCAGGCCCTATGGCACCTGCCCATAATCCCAGCACTCTGGTAGGCTGAGGCAGGAGAATTGCAAATTCAAGGCTAGCCTGAGTAATTAAGTGAGACCCTGTCTCAAAATCAAAAATGAAAATGGGCTGGGAATACACCTCATCATGAAGGCTGGATCCCTGGTACCACAAGAAAGAAACAGAATGAAAAGGTACAAACTATATATATTCTTATATAAAAGTATATACTATAAAGGTACATACTATATACATTCATATATATTCAGGACAGTGATTATCCCTGAAAGGGGAAAAGAGAAGCGGATGAGTCTGAAAAACAAAGGGAAAGTAATTTTCTCTACCACCCTATCAAGTCAGGCATGTTTGATTCATTGTTCTGATGCTTTTAGCCTCATCAGTCTCCTGAACAAACCTTTACCACTTGCTCAGCTCAGACACAGACACCATAGTATACTCCCTGCAGGCCTACAGGGTTTGGCCTCAGGCTGACCAAGTGACCAAATCTTAGGTTCTGCTCATCATTTCTGGACTTTTTTTTTTTAACTGTGAAGTCTTCATTTAAAAAAAAAAAAAAAAAAAAAAAGGTCTTCTAAGGCAGTCAACCTCAAACATACATGGATTGCTTTTTTACTCTCTCCCATCAGATTTGGCTTATTGCTATAGTTCCTCTCAAAAATTATAAGTAAAAAATAAATCTTTTTCACAAATATGTATCTCCTATATTTCTCATCTTAGTTCTGAAATTTCTCTGTATACTTTTAATGCAGCTCATGGTGATAGTACTGTTCTGCAGTTGCATATGGCTACAATTTTATAAGTTTGCTCTACTTTTCCAGCCCACTGGTTCAGCGCCAAGCTTCAAATCTGATAAAGACAGAAATCAAGGTTAACTAGGCTGCCAGAGAAGCCCATCAAATGCATCCTATAGCGCTCTGTGACAAGCAAAAGGAAGAACAGCCTCCAGCAAGGTCCTGTGGAGAAGCAGCTCTCACACGGATTAAATACCCAAGTCTTCCTGACATCCCAAGTTCAGGAATTTAAGGCCTGCATGCCTCTATCTGCAGTGGCTGATGTTCAGAGTTTCTCTAAAATTGTGATTAGGGGCTAGTGAAATAATGTTGACCCATTTCGATGCATATGGAAAATGTCACTGGTTTTGAAGGTTTGGGTTTCTCAAGGTGCATTTCCAGTTGGGTCGATCTATCTTTATGCTGAGCCAAAAGTACAGTACCCAGGAGATCAGAACTCTATGGTTCATGTAAGAAAGCCTGCTTAATTTTTCCTTTTTAGAATCTGCTACTGTAATTGTTCTTCTTTTTGTAAAAACAGTCTTCTTTGTTCATTTTTCTTATCATTCTACATCTAAAGCTTCTTCCAATTCTTCCTGTTTCCAAGTCAGTTTTAACTTTTTTTTCTGAATGCCATCTTTGTTTTCCTTTTGGTAATCTCCTTTTTTTTTTTTTTTTTTTTTTTTTGGTGTTTTCCAAAACCACGTTGTTGGTCAAGCCTACATAAGAAAAGATTCGTGCCACAAAAACAGAAATGTTGATCAATGTAACAGAAATGAGGATGGAAAACAACCCCATGCACTTTCTTCAGCAAATGATTTTTTAACAAAGGAGCCAAAAACATATACTGGGAAAATATAGCATTTAAAGCAAATCATACTGGGAAAAACAGATGCAGAAAAATGAACCAAAAACCATTATAGCTTACCCTGTGCTAAAATCAAATAAAAATGGATCAAAGTCCTGATATAAAAACAGAAACACAAAATATGATGAAAGATAAAATATGTAAAACTTTTTTTGAGACAGGATCTCATTCTGCATCTAAGGCTGGTCCTGAACTCACTATGTAGCCCAGGGTGGCCTTGGATTCACAACAATCCACCTCCCTCAGCCTCCTGAGTGCTGGGATTACAGACGTGTGCCTTCACACCCAGCTTTTAAAATAGGTAAAACTCTGGAAGACATAAGCATAGGCAAGAAGTTTTTGAACAGAACTCCAATTATAAAAGAAATGAGATTACATAAAATAAAAAAGCTTCTGTACTGTGAAAAAATAGAGTGAAGAGGCAATCTGAAGAATGAGAAAAAATGCCAGCCACTTCTCAGTAGACTAACACCTAGACTCTACAAAGAACTCGGACATAGTAGACTCCCAAAATAAGAGACTCAGTTAAAAATGGTCAATCAAAATAAACAGCCATATCCCAAAAGTACAAATGGCCAAAAATACATGAAAAAATATATAGCATCTTAAGCCATTAGAGAAATCAAAACAACACTGAGATTTCATCTTTCTCTAGTAAGAATTGCTATCATCAAAAACTCAAAAAACAGTAGGGTTTAGTGGCTCATTCCAGTAATCTTAGCATTCTATGAGGCTGAGGTAGGAGGTCTACAAGTTTGAAATCAGCCTAGGTAACTTAGCAAGACTCTGTCACAAAATCAAAATTACAAAGGGCTATGGATGTAGCTCAGTATGAAAGCTCTGTGTTCAACCTCCAATATCACAAAACAAAACAAAATGAACTAAAAATAATGCTGGTGAGGTTGTGGGGAAGAAAGAAACCCTTTTATGCTGTTGGTGGGAATGTATAAACTAGCACAACCACTATAAAATCAGCAGGGATATGCCTCTAAATCTAAAAATACAAAATCCCATTTGACCTAATTATATTTCTTCTGGGTATATTCAGAGTTAGACTTCATGTTACAGTACTACATGAATACTCACGTTTACTACCAGCACAATTCATAATAGCTATATTATGCAAGCAACCTGTATGCCTATCACTAGATGAATGGGTAAGGAAAGCATGGTATATATACACAATGGAGTATTAGTCAGCCATAAAGGATAAATTTGAGTCTTTTCCGTGGTCTAGAGACCATATGCCTAAAAGAAATAAATCACAGTTTATCATATGGTATCATATGGTTTCTCTTATGTGAGAAACATAACACATACCTAATTTAAAGAGAAAAATAAAGGAGATAATTGGAAACAGGGAGGTAGACTTTGTGGAAGGTGGAAGAGGGGATTGCAAAGAAGAAAAAGGGAAGTAAAAATGATTTAAGGAAAGATTTGTGCCATAGCTTAATTGGCAATGTGTGTTTATTTTAATGCTACATAAAATAATGGCGACTCTTACAACTGATGACTTCATATTTGGTCAACTGTATGTAATAATCGTATTCACCACCATTAATTGAATCCTTAAAATGAGCTACCTTGCCAGTACATATTATCTCATTTAGTCTTAATAGCCTTATAATGCATATACCATGATTATCTATATTTTCCTAATAAACAAATGGAAGCTCAGACAGGTGAAGTAACTTGCCCAAAGACAGCAGCTCATAAACAGATTTGGGGCTCAAATCTAGTTTATTTGGACTCCAAAGCCTGGTTTTCAACATTTGCATCCAGGTTTAGAACTACAATCAAAGCTATGTCCTTTTTTCTGGGTCAGGGCTAAAGGGAGCACCCTAAAGTATGAACAGTAATAACAGACAGGCCTGGTGGTACAGGCCAGTAATCCTAGCAATAGGGAAAGCAGAGGTAGAGGACCGCAAGTTCAAATCGAGCCTGGGTAACTCAGTGACTTAGTGAGATCTGTCTCAAAATCAAAAATTAAAAAAACAAATATGGTCGTGAAGGTTCAGTGTGAAGGCCTGGGGCTCTATTCTATTCCCAGTGCAAAAAAAAGTAAAAAAGAAAAAAGAATAATAATGACAAATGACAGCTAATTATGGAGATGAAAACAATGATCTGAGGGTGGAGAGTTGAGAAAGTGAGGAGGGAAATGAAAAGTAAAAAATGATTAAGCTGTGACATATATATATATATATATATATATATATATATATATATATATATATATATATGCACCAATCCCTGGAATTGAATAGAATTTTTATGTATCACAAATACATATGAATAAAAATAGTAACTATGGGGCAGGGGCCTGAGCCAATGTTCAGCAATGTGTGAGTTGGTCTGTCCTCATTATGCCTCTCCCATTTCTCAGCACCGCCAGACTCCCCCCAACACAGCTTCCAGTGAGTGGTAGGATCTGACCAGAATTGCAATCCACATGAAGTGTCACTGCTGGTTCTGAGCTTCCCTAAGAAAATAAAGTTCATGGGCTGTGACAGCTGAAGGGGCTTAAAAGGATGGAGATTTTTATGAGCTTTGGGAATAAAACGTGTTCCCTGGTTGAAATGCACTTTTGGAATGTTCCACTTATCCCTTTATAGTAGAGTTCTGCCTGTGAAGATTTCTTAAAACTGTGGAGCAAAACACAGTTATTTTAACCAAGCATCCAAGGATAATGCAATGGTATCATCAGTGTGCAAATATTAAAAGCCCAACTAAATTAGGAAGCCCAGAAAATATATCTTCTTAGTGTCACCAAGACTAAATCCAACCTACCGCCTCCAGTCTCTCTGGTAGCAGAGCCTTTCCAAATCTCTGCCGTTGGTGGGTAAAGTAGACTGGCTGGCTGTGGGATGTGTGGGGAGGAAGAGATAAAAAGCCTTCCACAGAGGACCAAGACGTGTGTTCAAGTCTTAAAGTGTGGGTGACCCTGAGCAAGTCACTTGAATGCCTATGCCTCATCTCCCTTTCAAATATGCACTTCAATTTCTAACGCTAAGTGGGAGCTCTAATTTCCTCTCTAATGCAATCCTGTGAAATCTGTTTTTCATTGTCATCAACTTTCAGGGCCCCTGAGCGAGTACTTGTGTTCTGTTCTTCCCCACAAGAAATAACTACTCCCACCTGCCTTTGCAGTTCATTCCTGGGACAAGGGGAGCCTCTTGATGAGGCTGGCCTGACCCACATATGTTGGACAGATGCTTGAAATATGGACCTCTTCCTCCTCTCCCACCCTCCCCCATTGTGCAGGACTGAAGAGCACGTGGAAAAATGCTGCTGACTGAATTTCAGGGAACAGAAGTCGGCTTTTCCTTTGCTCCACTACTCCGTCACTCTGATGAACAAGTGAACAATGGGGGTCTAGAGAGTCTGGGATTATTTCCTGCCCTGTTTTCCATCTAGTTCAGGGAAGTTAGCAACTCCAATCATTTCTTGCATGGAGACCTAGAAAGAGAAACGGATTTTTCTAAACATCTCACAGCAACTGATGACAGAGGTGGGATGCAAGTCCTGGTGGTCCTACTCCAAACCAACAACTCAGGATGAAGAAATCAGAGATACTAGGGAGTGGACTTGAAATCACCTTGGTTCTGTTTGGTTTTGTGGGGAGGTTTTTGTTGCTGGTGTGTGTGTGTGTGTGTGTGTGTGTGTGTGTGTGTGTGTGTGTGTGTGTGATACTGGAGCTCCAACCCAAAGTCTTCACACTGAGCTACATTGAATCCATTTTTTATTTTTGATTTTAAGATAAAACCTTGCTAAGTTGCTAAATTGCCAAGGCTCAGCTCTAACTTACGATCCTCTTGCCTCAGTCTCAACGTGCTGGGATTACAAACCTAAACCACCATGCCCAGCTAATAACCTCAACTGAAGTCCAATATTGCCATGGGTTCATTGTGTCTCTGCTTCCTCATCCTTTAATGGAGAAATTATCATCTCATAGATCTTTAAGAGAGGTGGGGGCATAGTACAGTGGTTAGAACACTTACCTAGCTTGTACAAGGCTTTGGGTTCAATTTTCCAGCATCACAATAAGATTAGCTGGGTGTGGTGGTACACGCCTGTAGTCTCAGCACTCAGGAGGCTTAGGAGGATTTCCATGAGTTCAAGACCAGCTTCGGTGTCTTACTTGTAGGTTGATGTGACAGAAATAACCCATATCCATAATTTGGGGGAGGAAAGGGTTATTTTAGCTCACAGTTTCAGAAGGTCACAGACCATTCATGGGTGTCCAGCAATGGTAGAAGCACATGTCTGAGGCCAAAAACCGCTCTTCACAGTATGGCAAACAGGAAGCCAAGTGAGGCAGGAAGAGGGAACTAGCGTATACCCCTTTGGCTCCTGTCCCAGTTATCTGCCCCTTCCAGGTCAAGCCTCAGTGTTCCCATCCCTTCCACGTTAAGCCCCAAGCATCTGCCCCTTCTAGCCAGACCCCACCTCCCAATAGTACACAGCTCCATAGGTATCCCACCACATCCAAACACCCGAAGCTTTTGGGGAACACTCCAGATCCAAACCACAACACTGGGCTACATAGTGAGCTCAGCACCAGCCTGGCCTGCAGAGTGAGAACCCATCTTAAGATTTAAAAAAAAAAAAATGTGAGCGTAAAGCAGGAATAATGTAAATGAAGCTCACACAATCTTGGGGCTCAAAAATCAGCAAAGACTCAAGTGAGAACTGCTGCGACCTTATGGAGACAAAGATGTTAATGCCCTGCATAAAGGAAGAATTTGTGCTATGGTCATAAGCTGAAGAGAAATCAACACTACTACCCTGGGTATCAAACTATTAAAGCTGAGTAAATTTTTTGGAGGGGTGGGGACAAGGTCTTGCTTTGCAGTCCAGGCTGGTCCTGAACTCACTATGGAGCCTAGGCTGGCCTCAAACTGATGGCAACACTCCTGTCTCAGCTTCCCAAATGCTGGGATTACAGGTGTATACCGCTATGCCCAGCTTATATGGTGCTAGGGAATCAATGCAGGGCCTTAAGCTTGCTAGGCAACTGCTTTAACCACTGAGCTACTCCTATAGCTCACTAATTAAAAATTTTAAAAACTACCTAGAGATTGGCAAAGATCAGAAATTCTACTTTTTAAAAAAAGTCTAATGTTTTTTAAGGATGTGAGAAAGTGAGCGTATCCAGAGTCCAACCTCTGTGCAAGGCAATTGCCAGATTCATCAGAATCAATTAATGTGCATGCTATTGGGTCTAGCTATGGACTGCTGGCCCCTGACCCTGATGTAGTTCATTGTAGCCAGGAGTGTGGGGTTCTGCAGCATGTAAGATGTAACACACACACAGAGTGATGTGGTGGTACTTGTAATACATTAAAAGGAAACAGTCTGTGCCACTTAAGTCTGGGTAGGAATTGAGGTGCCAGAGGGTGGAACAGTACCTGGTGGCTATGCCACTAGTGTGGATCATCCAGACCTGCACATTCATAACACTGCTGCCACCTATTAGTGTGGCTTGAGATAAGTCATCTTATTTACTTAAGCTTTTTCTCTATTTATAGACTGGAGATAGCATGTGCTAAGAATTTAGGGTGATGTGAGGATTAAATGAAATTCACATGTGGCCCTTGGCTCCATGTCTATTACGTGGCCAACAAACAACAAAGGTTTTCTCTTCTATTTATCCACTTCTTGTTCTGCCTGCTATACTAATATTTGTGTAGCCCTAACATTGATGCATTAAAATCTAATCACCAATGTGATTGCATAAGAGGTAGGGCTTTTGGGAAGTGATCAGATGATGAGGTCAGAGGCCTCGAGAATGAGATTATTGCTCTGATAAAAGAGGCTGCTTTGTCCCTTCCACCACTGAAGACACAGTGGGAAAGCACCATTTATGAACTAGAGTGCAGACCCTGATCAGCATCCTCCAATATCTTGATCTTAGACTTCCCAGCCTCTTGTGAGAAAAAAAAAAAAAGTATCATTTAAGCTCCCTAGTTTACAGTATTTTGTTACAGAAGCCTCAAAGAACCAAGACACTATCTTTGTCCCTTGACTTCTATCTTGGCCTCCTTGGGGCCAATACACCCTAACATCACACCCCTATGTCTTATAACAGCAAACTTCAGACAGCTCTGGACCCAAGACAAAGTTTCTCACATTCACTTACTCTGTGCTTCTTTCTCTCCTTCCTTCCTCCCTCCCCCTTCTTTACTCCTCCCTGGTACTGAATGCCTGATGCACTCACTGAGTTAAACTGATCCTTGCCTTAAGCTACTGAATTTTCTCTACTTCCTGACCGTCTCTTCACCCTTCACCTAGCTCTCCAGGATGCCATTGGCTCTGGTCATAGCTTTTTCAGTTCCTAACTGTGGAATCTACCCCAAACTCACAGTTTATAGGAGGTAGAAATTCAGAAACTTATCTGTACTAGTCATATCAATAATACTGCACTGTGGGATTTTTTTATTGTTGTTTATTTGTTGAAATGCTGAGGATTTAACCGAGGCCTCAACTCTGCCTCTGAACTACACTTCCAGATCAGCAATTTACCCAAGTGAGCTGGGCTCAGTGGCACAGGCCTATAATCCCAACCATCTAGGAGGCTGAGACAGGAGGATCAGAAACAGGAGCCCACCTGGACAATTTAA
Source organism: Ctenodactylus gundi (assembly GCA_004027205.1). Lineage (NCBI taxonomy): Eukaryota > Metazoa > Chordata > Mammalia > Rodentia > Ctenodactylidae > Ctenodactylus > Ctenodactylus gundi. The sequence goes on from PVKB01004690.1 coordinate 24,163, forward strand.
CAAGTTAGCATGACCCTGTCTAAAAGTAAAAACAACAAACAGGCTAGGGGGCCTAAGGCAGAGAATTGCAAGTTCAAGCCCAGCTTTGGCAACTTAATGTCCTATGGAGACTCTGTCACAAAATTTAAGAAAAAAATAAAATAAATAAAATAAAAATGAGGTAAGAATATAGCTTGGTGTGAAAGCCCTGGGCTCATTCCCTAGTATACAGTACACCCTCTACCCCAAATTATAGGCATCTGGGGAAAGGTGGTGGGAAACATGCCTATAATGCAAGCACTCTTGAGGCTGAGGCAAGAGGATTGTGTTCAGGCCTTGCCATTACCTTCTTCCCTTCTTCCTGACTCCCTAAAAGAGCTGGTCCTTCTCTCCTTCTGGACTTTGTTCACTCATGACTTGTCTTAGAAAGTATCTTTAGCAGTCAGAGATTGAGACTAGCTTAAGTCAAGGTGAGTATGTGAAAAAATAGTGGGCCGTTCCAGCACCTCTTGGAAGGCTGAGAACAGAGCAGGAGCCAGGCCAGGGAGCGGGTCATCCAGCACTGCTGGGCCAGTTCTCTGGGATGTCACACAGGAGGGAATGGATGTCTACTGCTTGCTTTGTTTTTTCTTCCTGTATTTTGCTACTTCCTTGTGAAATATTTCCCCATCACTCTGGTTAGAAATGGCTTTATACTACTCTGCCCTATCCATACATCCCTTCCCAGCTGCACTTAGTTTCTTAGGGTCAAGCTCTCCATCTCTGTATAATCCATAATATTTACTCAAAGTAGAAAACCAAGAAGTATTGTAAATAAATAAATCCGACCTCCAGAGGCAATTAACTTTTGTTTTTACTTAATTCTTTGACATTCATACATAACCAAAATGAGGACAAAAATAAACTTTTCAGCTCATTTTTGATTCCTACTCTTAATAGGAATTGTCTAGACGGTAAGTGAACTGGGCTTTTTGAAATCACTGACAAAGCTTTTAAGGAGCCCATGAACTTGTAAATAACAACCTTCTGTAGAAGGTTTTAATTAGCATGATATGAAAAAAGTCACTTGACCTCCATGTGCCCTTCTTTAAAAAGTGGGATAATGAGATTAGCCACCTGCCTAGTGTACTAAGATTCTGTTCATTAGCAAGACAGGTGGTGGCAAGGTGTTATGAGTCCTTCTTATGAAGAAGGAAGAAAAAGCTCTTCAAATACAAAATGTTATAATGATAGTTCTAGCCCAAAATCCTATTATATCTAGACTCCCTCTAGTGATAGCTTTTGCACATCATATACAATATATTTTGAATTAATTGGTTTCTATAGCCTCTCAGCAGCCTGGAAGTTGTAAACTGGCTGTGGCTTTTGCCTTCACTAAGACATTGTGAATACATTCTCCCAGTGGGAGATAGTGAATGGTTCCCCTGCTGTCTCCTTAACCCCAGGTCCTTTCACCTGCACTTGAGTGCTTGGCTCTCCTCAAAAACATTTTTAATGCAAAAGCCAGAGCTTTTAGTGTTGCTCAGCACAATTTTGTCACCATCCCAGATCTCTGAACAGCAATTAAATGGAAACGGGAGCTAACTCATTCTATTTGGTCAGAAAGCAAAACTGAGCTCTGGTGTGAGCCCACGGTAAAGAAGACGTAGGGAGACCGACAGCTGTACACCGGAATAGGAGGTAGTAAGTTCCCTGTCACCACACCAAACCTACTTTGATCAGGGTTCTTGACTTGTAGACATCTGGATATACTTCATTTAATTGTAACAGAAATGTGTTTAATATAAATGCAGTGTCATATACTTCTTGCCTCAGGGGACCAACCGGGGAAGCCTAGAGAAACTCTGTCTCAAAATAAATAAGACTGGAGATGTAGTTTAGTGGTAGATGCTTTCATACAGCATGAATTAGCCCTGGATTAGATTCTCATTACAACGTACACAAATCCAGAAATGCGTTTGAAATGACAGATTGGGATTTCCCCTCAAATCAGAAACAAGACAGGGGTGTCCACTCTCAACACTTCTATTTAACATAGTGCTTGAAACCTTAGCCTGAGCAATCAGGAATGGAACAAAAGAAACACGCAAAGGGAAGAAAAAGTCAAACTACCCTTATTTACAGATGACATGATCCTTATACCAAGGACTCCAAAAACTCTACCAGAAGATCCTTAGACCTAATAAACAAATTCAGCCAATTTGCAGGCTATAAAATTGATACATAAAAATCAGTAGGATTCCTCTACAGCAACAATAAAAACACAGAGAAAGAAAACCAATTCCATTCACAGCTACCTCGAAGAAAATTAAATACCTAAAAATCTACCTAATGAACCAAGTGAAGGATCTCCATACTGAAAAATATAGTATAAAAAGAAAGAAACTGAAGAGAATTTTAGAAAATGGAAAAACATTTCCTGTTCCTGGATAGGCAGAACCAACATTGTCAAAAAGGCCATGCTACCTATACAAGATACCAATAGCATTTTTCACAGAACTAGAAAAAAATGATCCAAAAATTTATGTGGAATCACAAGAGGCCCAGAATAGCCAAAACAATTCCAAGCAACAAAATAAAAGCAGGAGACATCACAATACCAGATGTCAAATTATATTACACAGCAGCAGTGACAAAAACCACATGATATTGGCACAAAAACAGGTGGACCAATGTAAAAGAAGTGAAGATTCAGAAATACCTCCAAGTACCTTCAGCCATCTGATTTTTAACAAAAGGGCCAAAAACACAAATGGTTTTGGGAAAACTGGCCAAACACATGCAGAAGAACGACACTCACAACTTTCACCATGCACCAAAATCAAGATCTAAGGATCTAAGACTTAGACATTAAATGGGTACACTGAATTTATTGGAAGAAAAAATAGGCAAAAGCCTTGAAGACACAGGAATAGGTTTTGTTCAATAAAACACCCAAAGCACATTAGATAACACCAAGAATCAATGAATGGTATTATATGAAATTGAAAAGCTTTTGAACAGCAAAGGAAACAATAACAGAGTGAAGAGGGCATCCAAGGAATGGGAAAAAAACCTTTTCCAGTTACTGAGATAGATTATTATCAAGAATATACAAAGAACTGAAAAAACTTAGACCCTCCCTATCAAAAAACAGGACTCTGAAATGGATAAACAGTTTTCTGAAGAATTTCAAAAGGCCAACAAATACAAGAAAAAATGTTCAGCCTCTTTAGCCACCAAAGAAATGCAAATCAAAACAACACTGAGGTTCCATCTAATGCTAATGAGAACAGCTGGTATTAAGAGTCAAAAAACAACAAATGCTGATGAGGCTGTGGGGACAAAGGAACTCTCCTACATGGCTGGTAGGAATGAAAACTGATACAACCAATGTGGAAATCAGTATGGAGATTATTCAAAAAACTGAAAATAGATATTTCATTTGACCCAGCTATACCTCTTCTGGGTATCTTCCCAAAAGAGTTAAAGTCAGCACAAAAGTGAATACTCATGAATGAATACCTATGTTTATAGCAGCACAATTTATAATAGCCAAATATTGAAAGAAGCCAATATGCCCGACCACAGATAAATGGATTAAAAAGATGTGGTATATATACACAATAGAATACTACTCTGCCATAAAGAAGGACAAAACTGAATGATTTTTAGGAAAATAGATGCACCTTGAGACCATTAGACTCAGTGAAATGAATCATACCCAGAAAATTAAATATTGCATGGTTTCTCTGACATAAGAAAAACAAACCATAAAAAAATGTAAGAGATATGGAAGAAAGTAAGCAGATGGACTTTGTGAAGAGGGAAAGAAAATGAGGGGGGGCAGACTAGAGGTTGGGAAGAAGGAAGTGATGTGATATGCAAATAAAAATGTTTTTAAATTAAAATGGTAGATTGGGACTTAGCATCAATTTTACCTCCTTGTAGTATTACTTATCAACGAAGAAGCTGGAACCTAAAATACCTATTTCCCAGACTCCTTTGAGGCAGGAATGTCAGTGTGACTGAGGCGGGATTCCATGAAAGATGGTAAGAGAGTTCATACTTTTGGCAGGTTGGCGGATTTTAAAGGCGTTTGTAGAAACACTAGTGTTAAACCACTAGTGTTCTCAGTGCTAAGAAGAAAAGCACAAAGCCTTAGCTGGTATAAACTACAGCAGGCACAGACTAATCTTCAGGCAACAGCAGGGGTTTGGTGTTGGATCATAGTGGCATTCTGTTATGGTTCAGATCTTAAATGTCCCTCAGAATCCACGTGTTGAAGATTTAGTCCCCAATATGGTACTATTGGAAGGTGGTGGAATCTTTAGATATCAAGGTCTAGTAGAAGCAAGTAGGTCATTAGGGGTATGCATTTGAAGAGAATATTGGGGCTTCAGACTGTCTCTCTTTTTCTTTGCTTCCAGGCCACGAAGGGATGAGCAACACATCCCACCCCACCATGATGTGCTGCCTCATTACAAGGCCAAAGGCAACCATGGTTTTCCCTCCAAAACTATAGGATTCTTTCCTCCTTTCAGGTTCTTTATCTCAGATGTTCTAGTGCAGCAATGGAAAGCTAATGAACACATATCCTGTGACAGTTTGCTAATCACAGAGGCTTCTAGGTGGTGGAAAATAAGTGTAGTTCTGAAACCAGTAGCTTCCCAATCATAGTTAAGGCAGCAGCTCATTTGGGGCCCCTACAGCCACTCCTGCAACTTCAATTTAGAACTGGTTACTAGTTGGGGACTGGAGGAATGGCACTGCAGTTAAAGTGCTTGCCTTGCAAGGTCCTCTGGGTTCAATTCCCCAGCACCACATAAAGCCCCACATGGCGTCACATGCCTGTAATCCCAGCACTCGGGAGGCTGAGACAGGAGGATTGCTGAGTTCAAGGCTACCCTGGCCTACATAGGGAGTTCAGGACCAGCTTGGGCTACAGAGCAAGACCCCATCTCAAAAAAAAAAAAAAAAAAAAAAAAAGATACACATACACACACACACACACACACAAAGAATTGATTAGTTGGGCCTGATAATGTGGGCCTATAATCCCAGTACTCTGAGAAGCTAAGGCAGGATCACAAGTTTGAGCCCAACCTGGGCAACTTAGCAACTTAGTAAGACCCTGTCTCAAAGTCAAAAGTAAAATTGACTAGGGATGTGGGGGTGTAGCTTAGTGTGAAAGCCCTAGCTCAATCTCCCGTAAGACAATAGAAAAAGAAGAAGGAAGGAAGGAAGGAAGGAAGGAAAGAAGAAAGGAAAGAAGGAAGGAAGGAAAGAAGGAAGGACGGACGGACAGACGGGAGGAAGGAAAAGAAAGAAAGTTGTTCAGCTCTCCTACCAACTGTGTACTTTTGTGCTCTGGCAGTGATTTCATTTTCCTGTGTAAATGAACTAGAATGGGTTCAGTCCTCTGCAATCATCCCTGGCTGATATAGAGAGTTCAAAGAATCATGGGAGGCTGGGTAGTGTTGCATATATGTAATCCTCACTACTCACAAGGCAGAATCCAGGAAAACTACAAGTCTGAGGCATGATTAGGCAACCTGGCTGTCTCAAAATAATTACCGAAGAGCTAAAGATACAGCTCAGCATCCATGAGGTTCAATACCCATAATGGGAAGAAAACAAATAAGAGAATACCAAGGGATTCTGTCTAGGTTGAATTGATGGAAACAAACAAAATTACACTACAGAGCTACCTTCCAAGGGAGCTATTTATGTGACAATCAGGAGACAGATATCCATTCCTTGCCTACTTCTCCATGTAATCTCATAATCAGAATCTCACATGACTGCAAATGACCAACAGAATATAAATTACAACCAATCTGAAAGGGAGTCTGGGAAGTATAGTTATTAATGGTCCAGCTCCTTATTCAGAAATATATCATGTAAGCTTATCCATTGTATTTACTATAGAAGCATCAGTTTCTGGGACTGGAAAAAGATTAAAAAATGGATTAGCTCAACCTTCAAAATAGGTAAAGTTGGGTTTTCCTTAGTTATAGCCAGCTTCACAGCTGACTGGGGACAAAATCTATGTGTACAAATGTCTGTCTCAGTGCTATATATGCCCCGTCTTCTCTCTCTGAACATTTGACAGGAGTTGAAGTAAGGGAAGAGGGAGAAAATTTCTACATTTATCAGGAACTTAAACTACACACACTCAGCGTCCAGAGATCCACAAAATTTCTCTAAGAGGAAGATAGTAGGACTTGGAAAACTGCCTGTAAGTTAGGCTAACCTAGGATGAAATCCTAACTCTGGGCCACATCATCTGCGTGGTTTACAAAGGTCATTTACTTTCTCCGAAGTTCAGTTTCCTCTTGAGCAAAGTGGGTAACCAGAATGGATATTTTAATGGATTTTATAAAGAATAAAGTCTCAAGAGTGCCTGATACATACTTAGTGCTTGATGTTAGGTTTATTGTTTATAACTTGTAGCATTAAATCAGCAGCTATGTTTTTGTCCACTACAAAGGTACTACTGCATAGAAGAGTAGGAGAGTTGTAAAGATTCTCAGAAAACTCCATGGGAACTTGATCATTGAGTTGCCATTTAAGCCTGCAACATCTTTGGGCTCATTCTTACATTGAGTTTTTCAGTCAAAAAGATGCCTTAGGATAAGCTATATCTAAGGTACATGTTACTGTGAATGCTCCCTAATTAAGAAGTAGACACAAGGCCCATTAGGACAAGTTGCAGAAGCGTTGTACTGTGGTTTACAACTGTTCAAAAGATAAATGATTTGGAGCTGAACTGTAACAACCCAAAAGTTTAGGACAGTTTGATGCCTCCCACAGGGAACATAAACTCTCCCATTCCTATGCTCTTCCCATTTTTTCCAAGAGTAACAGGGCCACAGGAAAGAATTTTGTCCCTTTAATCACTGGAAAGCTGGATCCCATCTGCCCTCTTCTCTTTCATGCTCTGGTGAGTCACTTTATCTCTAAGGCTCTCAGTTGCTTCATCTGACAAATGGGAATCAGAAGATGGTTGCATTACGGAGCCAGGCTCCAGACCCCTCCTAGTGCTCAGATCTGTGGCTCAAAGGTTTCACAGCGGGCTTGCTTCGTACAAGGGAGAACAACCTAGGACTTGGGAGACAGTCTGCAAATGGCGCTACCTTTGCAGAATACTATTTATCCACATGGAATCATAAAATTCCCAATGATCATGTAAAGCAGAGTCATATTATACAGAGAAAGATTCTGAGAAATTCCTGTTTAGTCAAAACGGCCCTTGAAAATGCTTAGGTTGACAAATTTGAGTCATTTGTAAGAAAATGGATGCACCTTGAGACCATTGTGATCAGTGAAATGAATCAGGCCCAGAAATCTAAATATCATATGGTTTCTTTAATATGAGAAAACCAAGCCATAACAAATATAAGAGATATGGAAGAAAGATGGATTTTGTGGAAGGGGGGGGGCAGTGAGAAGTTGGGAAGGGAAAAGGGAAGTGATATGTAAATTTCAAAAAATCTAAAAACAGAAATCTCTAGGTTGCCTGTACATTGTGGGACGATATCAATTTTCAATAGGACATCAAGTTTTCTTTAGTAGAGAACCAGATATAGTAGTGGGCTTGTGTTTGGGCTTTGTGTTGTATGACAAATAAAGGTGGTATTTGAATGTAATTCCAGAACTTTGAGAGGAAAAGGCAGGAGGATAGCAACTTAGCAACACATAGTCTCAAACAACAATAGAATAAAATAAATTTTAAAAATGTTCAGTGCTGCATACTCTTGCTAGTGGATAGATGCTGACATTATGAAAGGCTGACCACAACTGAGAGGAGAGGACCTAGCAGAGTATATTGGCTTTCCTGCCACTAAGGTACAGGACCTAACACCCACAACATAAAGAGGAAGAGGCTAAGTTTTTACAGTTTCAATCTAGGATCAGATGGCTCCAAGGCAAAAACATCAAGGGGGAAAACATGGCAAAGCAAAGCTGCTTAGCTCACAGCTCCAAGGAAGCAGAACTGAAAGACCAGACACAGACTCCCCGGTTATGCCTCCATCACCCACCGAGACACACCTCCACGTGTATGTTACCAATCCTCTGGGCAGATCCCAATCCCAAAGCCAACTAAGTTGAAACTTTACCCTGACCACCATGAGCAGGATCCTCAACTCGAGGAACAGGTAGAATGTGTAGGGTGGGGCTCTGAAAGGTCAAAGGCCAGGACCCTTCTGGGTCTCCAGAGATGGGGCTGGTGTGAAGCAGGATGCTGAAAGATCCTCAGTGGCCCTCTGAGTCCTTCTAACCAAATCTCCCTCACGTTAATATTAGAGAAGCCTGCCTGGTCTGAAAGGGCCCTTTCCTAGGACTGCAGGGACAGCTGGCATGCACTTTCATTTTATTTTACTTCACTTTATTAAGACAGAGTCTTGCTTTGTGGTCCAGGTTTATCCTGAACTCACTATGTAGTGCTGGCTGGCCTCCTGTCTCAGCCTCCCGAGTACTGAGATTACAGAGTGTGCCACCATGATCAACTAGGAAGGTCTATAAAATAACATCATCTCTGTTGAGAGAGAAGCTGTGGCACTGATGTTGTGGAACACCGTGAAGACTTCAGGGAAAATAGCAGTACTTGGGTGTGGATGGGTACATTTGCATAGCCAGAGAGGGTGGTGGTGGTGGCACTCTGCCATAAGGGGCAAGCAGAATTCAAAACAATGAGGAGGGAAGCTCAGGACCTGTTAGGTAACTAGGTTAAATGACACAGAAGATCCAGGAAGGAGAAACTTTGACAAGAATGGAAACAGGCAGCACAGAACCAGATGCCAGAGAGCTCAAATATCAGGTGAAAGAGTTTGGACTTTGGCCCTTTGTGTATGGACTGGAGGTTTTGGACAGTAAAGTGATTGTAATTAATGTCAGTGCCTCTGGAAGCCCAGCTGGGTAGGGGTGCATATGGAGTGCCAGTCCGGAAGCCAGGGTAATCCAAATCCAGCTGGGGCATGGAAAGAATACAGGAGCAGGATATGGTGTGCTTTGAGCTAAAGGAACTGGGAGTTAAGTATTTATTCCTTTCATAAATCCATGAAACCCTGTGTCAATCCCCAAGATTCTCTCTAAATGTCAGGATCAAGTCAGAGAGAAAGCTCTCCCCGCTCCTCCCCTTTCTTTGAGGCAAGGTCTCACTTGATTGTCCAAGCTGGTCTCAAACTCAGGGATTCAGGAGATCCTCCCACTTCAGCCTCCCAACTGGGTGAGACTATAGCAGTATGCCCCCATGCCCAGCAAAATAAAGCTTCTCACTTTAGGGAAACACAAAGGCATTCCGGATCCTAAAACTAGGAGAGAAAAAGTATAAGGTTATGTGACAACTGGCCCAGAAATGGGATGCCTGCTCTAGAGCTGTGGGGCTTTCGGCTTCAGTGCTTTGAGAAGCCTCAGTTGTCCGGCTTCTGCTTTTGCTGTTCCTGAACAGTTTTCCACCATCGCTGATGCCAAGAGTGTAGGCACACCCTCAAGTCAGGGAAACCTCTCCACTTTGGACATTTAAGTGCTCAAGTAACTAAAGTTATAAAGGTCAATGGAACCAGAACCAACAGAGGTATTCTTGCCTCTGATGTTCTGCAAGCTAGGTTCAGAGACAAATAAGTTTCTTTTGGAGCTTGCCTATCCTATGAGTGACTTGGTTTGAGCATTTATTCAACAAATACTGGTTAACTACCTACCATACACCTGTTCTTGGCACTGGGGACACAGAAGTGATCCAAACAAGTCCTTGCCCTCTTGAAGCCCATATTCTACCAGAAAATAAGTAATGGACAAATGAGTCAAATGTACAGCATGTTAGATCATGATAGATACCATGAAGTGGAATAAGGCAGAAAAATGAGTATAAGGAATATGGGGGGGGGGCGGTTTGCCATATATATTAGGTGTTCAGAGAGACTGTCAACAGCACTTAGGTCCAGCCTAGGCAACTCAGTGACTTAGTGAGACCCTGTCTCAAAATCAAAAATGAAAAAATGGGCTGGAACTACAGCTCAATGTGAAGGCTTTGGGCTCAGTCCCTAGTACTACAGAAAAGAGAGAGAAAGAAAAAGAGAGAGAGAGAGACAAAGACAGAGAGACAGAAAAACTAAGTTAAGTAATTTTAGAGCAGAAATCCCAAATGGCCACATGGGAATCTGGGAGGAGAGCTGCAGGAAAAAGAATCCACAAGGAAGTGTGCATGGTGTTTAAGGAACTGCCAAAAATAAGGCAAGGGCAGAATGAGCAAACGGGTATAAAGCTCATGTCAGAGAAGGGGCAAATCATGCAGGGACTGGGAGGCCTGGTCCGGACTTTGGCTTTCATGGTGAATGACACTGGATCCAGAATGGAGTTCTAAGCAGAGGATAATATGAACCGGCTTTCATTCTAACAAAATCCAGGACAGAGATGAGGGGATCTTGCTATATTGCCCAGGCTAGTCTCAAATTCCTGGATCAATGTGGGACATAGACCCAGGCTTTAGAATGATATATCTTCTTTTTTTTTTTTTTTTTTTTTTTTGAGACAAGGTCTCACTCTGGTCCCAATCCTGAACTCACTATGTAGCCCAGGATGGCCTCAAACTCTGGGATTAAAAGCATGCACTACTATGCCCAGTCATGGCCACATTTTGAGTGGTACACTCATTTTTAATAAATATCTATCTAGCATAGCAAAACAGCTGTTTTGAAAAGACCATTTGAGCGCCTTAAATTTAAAACAACAACAAAAAGTCTGTTCTTACTGTAGAGCTAGTGGTTACAGTTGAGAATTTTATTGTTATTTTTTCAGTAACTGTTGTCTTCAAGCTACTCTGTTCTTACTAGTTCTCTCTCAAAGCGGCAATGCCTCATGCTGCTGCCCTCCAGAGGCCATTGTGCCTAATAGCAGCCCACACTCAACTCCTGAACTTGACTGGTTATTTTCTGGGCACAAACCATTGACGTGCAGAACAGTATGTAAGAGCCTTGGGAGAACAAAGAATGCCAGGTACTTAAAGAGTTCCACTTGTAATGAGCCCGGAGCAGCTGGCATGTGTGCTGGGAAGTAATGTGAGACTGGAGGCTGGAATCTGGTTTCCTACTCTTGCTGTCATCTCACTGGATAACAGAATTTCAGTAAAACCCAGACCCATAGATAAAGCATTAAACTGGTGGAGCCCATCTTCACTTTATGCTGAAATTCAATGGTCCTATTAAATCTGTAAATTAAGTAGAATGTGACTCTCAAATCATTCCAAGCTTTTTCCAAAAATACTGGCCATCTGGAAAACCACAATGCAAATGCCTTCTGGAACTAACTTCTCTGCAGTTACCCCAGTCTTTGAACATTTTGTTTTCTTTTGTTCTCAAAACTGACCTTTTTAGTTCCCAACTCATGAGTGCTATTGGGAGAGGATATTTTCCCACATCTCAGAACCTCAGTTTTTATATCTATACAATAAAACTAATAATCATGTTTTTCTTCAAGGTTATTGTGAAGATTATAAAAGGCTTATGCAAATCATCTGGACAGCAAATCATTGGAACTATTAAATAAATAGCAGGCATTATTCTAAAATTAACCCCATTCAAATATCATTTTCTCCAAAAAACCTTTTTCAATTCTCAAGTAGGATAAAATGGCTCATATTTGTGTTTCAAAAGCAATGAGAACCATTCATTGAATGTTAAATATATGTTCAAACCAGGTTGCAATTCTATTGTAGGCTAAGTAATTACCCTCAATCCTCTAAAAGATGTCCAGGTCTTCATCCCTGGAAATTTTGAATATGTTAGGTTACATGCCAATGGGATCTAAGGCCTCAGATGAAATGAAGTTTGCTAAAAAGCTGAATTTAAGATAGAGAAATTATCCAGGATCATCAGTGGGCTCAACGTTATTCTCCTTTTTTGAGGGGAGTGAGTTGGTTCTGGGGATCAAGTCCAAGGTTTTTGCACTGAGCTACATATCCAGCCCATTTTGATTTTGAGACAGGATCTTGCTAAATCACTAAATTACTTGTCATATTCTGCATCAGCCTCACAGTACTGGTATTATAGTCTTCTGCCATCAATCCAGCACAAGTCTCCTTAGCATAGAAATGAGAAAGCAGGAGAGTCAGAGAAATTGATATGGTAGAGGTCTGTGTGGCACCATTGTTGTCTTTGAAGAAGAAAAGAAGCCACAAGCTAAAGAATGAGAGAAGCTGCCAGAAGCTAAAAATGAAAGAAAACAGATGCTCCCCTAAAGCCTCCAGAATCAAGGTATCTTTGCTGATACTTAGATATTAGCTCCATGAGACCCATTTTAGATTTCTGATCTCCAGAACTGTAGAAATAAAACTGTTTTAGCTACTAAATTTGTGATAATTTGTTACAGCCAAAGTTGTATCTAATGCAATCTTTGTTAGTTACTTACTTGTCACTGTGATAGAATACCCAACAGCCACAACTTAAGGGAGGAAAAAATTATTTATCTCACAGTTCAAGAAGGTCTCACACAGTCTATTCACGGGCAGCCAGCAATAATGGAAGCACAAGCACACGGCAGAGGCTGGGGAGCTGCTCTCAGCACTGCAGACAGAAAGCTAAGCGAGGGAGCCCGGCATCCGGCAAGGGCTCCCTGTGCTGTGGAGTGTTGCATCGCCGGCATGTTTCCCTGGAGGTGCGCTTGCACCGCGTCTCTCGCCGAGATGGCATACGATCTCAGAGATGAGTGATGGGAGAAGCAGCCGGCGGGAGCAGGCAGCAGCCCACAAGACTCATTTGCCAAATAGCTGATTTTTGAAGAAATTCAGCAGTTGGACTGTCACACTGTAAACAGATTGATAAAAGGAAGACATTTGGAAAAAAAAAAAAGAATCAAAATAGGCGGCTGAGTCTGGACTCTGCGAACACCAGGCAGGGCTGCTTAGGAGGAGGAAGGTAGGCCTATAGGACATCTTTCCCCGTCCCTCACCTCAGGGGCCCCGCAGCTGAATCTGGGCTCAGCAAACACCAGGCAGGGCCACACCAGAGGAGGCTGGTAGGCCTCCTGGATATCTTCCCTGCTGCCACTCACTTTGGGGGCCTACCGTGCAACCTGGGCTTGGCTATCACCGAGCAGGGCTGCTCCGCAGGGGGCTGGTAGGACTTCCGGACATCATCCCCGCTGCCCCTTGCAGCAGAGACCTATGGTGGATCCTGGGCTCAGCAGTAGGTCTCCTTGCCATCTTTACCACTGCCCCTCACAGCACAGGCCTGCATGGACACTGGGCTTTGTGAGCATCAGGCAGAGCCTCTCCAGAATAGACTGGTGGGACTCCGCACCACCTTCCCTGCCACCCCTCACAGCGGAGGTCCACACAGAGACTGGGCTTTACCAGTACTGGGGAGAGCCGCGTTGGACTAGACCGAGGGGGATTCACTACTATCTCCCCAGCTCCTATCAGAGGTGGTCAGCACGGAGGCTGTGATCTCCCAGCCTCAGGCAGAGTCATGATAGGGGAGTCCCTAAGGGAAACCCAGGGACAGACAACCAGAGACAACCAACGATAACAGAACCATGAGGAAACGTGGAAATAAATCTCCTTCATAAAGTCTTGACGTACCAGAAGAGCATACTAGAAATCCTGAAAATGCAGAATCTAAAGATGAAAATGACAAAAATTATGGTAACTTCTGAGCCCAGAAATACATCGAATTAAAGCAAGAATTAAAACAGATATTAATGCAGGAAAGGAAGGAGGAAATAAAAGTCATAGAGAAAGAGCAATACCAAGACCTAGCTAAGCTAAAAGCAAGCTTTGAGAAGCAAGTAGAGAAGATCAAAGAAGAAATGAACCAGAAGATAAAGAAAGTAATACAAGAAATGAGAGAAGAACACAACAGAGACGTAAAAAAAATCAAATGCAGATATCCAGGAAGTGAAAAACACACAGGACGCAATAAGCAACGGTACCGAACAACTTCAAAACAGATTACCAGACTTAGAAGACAAAATGATGGAGCGGGAACAGAAAGACCATAAAGAACGCAAAGTAAAAAAAAGAAGAAAGTGAATCATTACAACGACTGGTAGATGATTCAAAAAGAAACAACCTGAGAATTATGGGAGTCCAAAAGAAGACTGAGGATGAAACAAAAGGCTTAAATGTCATATTCAGGGAAATTATGGAAAAAAATTCCCAAAGCTAATAACAGAAATGAACATTGAACTACTGCAGGCCTATAGAACACCAAACAATATTGATCAGAAGACAGCCTCATCACGACACATCATAATTAAAGTACTAGAAACTCAACACAAAGAGAGAATACTGAAAGCGGTAAGAGAAAAGCAGAAGGCGACCTACAATGGTAAGCCCATTAGGATAACTGGAGACTTCTCAACCCAGACGCTAAAAGCCAGGAAATCATGGAGCAATGTCACTCAAACACTAAAAGAACACAAATTCCAACCAAGACTACTATATCCAGCAAAACTATCTATTAAACTAAAGGGAGAAATTAAAATTTTTCATGAGTTAGAAAGCTTAAAGAAACTTGAAGCCACTAAGCAATCACTGCAGAGAATTTCAAAGGAAACTTGGATAGTGAAAGAGAGGCCAATGATACAAGTGACCGTAGAAAAAAAAGACGAAAGCTAGAGGAGAATGAGCTGAGAAAAAAGTAAAGCCAGTAAACAATATGAAAAAAATAAAACTACAGCAGGATATACCAAACAGACCTCGATAACTACCCTAAACGTGAACAGCCTCAACTCACCGATCAAAAGACATAGACTAGCTGACTAGAACAAAAAACAAAAACCCACAATTTGCTGCCTACAAGAGACACACTTCACCCACAAGGAAACTCACAGACTGAAAATAAAAGGCTGGAATCAATATTTCATGCAACAAGTCCCAGAAAACAAGCAGATTTCAAAAGAAAACAGGTGAAGAGAGACAAAGATGGCACTACATACTGGTTAAAGGAACACTAGAACAGGAAGAAATCACAATTATCAATATATATGCCACCAACTCTAGAGCACCCAATTACGTAAACCAAAAATTACTAGATCTGAAAGGACACATAGGCCCCAATACAATTATAGTAGGGGAATTTAATACTTCACTATCAAAAATAGATAGATCAACCAGACAAAAAAATCTACAAAGATATACAACTGCTGAAAAACACTGTAGAAAACTTGGACATAACAGACTTTTACAGACTTTTCCATCCAACATCAACCAACTACATGTTCTTCTCAGCAGCACATGGAACATTTTCTAAAATAGACCATGTCCTAGGACATAAGTCATGCTTAAACAAGTACAAAGGGATAGAAATAACTCCCTGTATACTCTCAAACCATAGTGGAATAAGACTGGAACTTAACAGCAGCAGAAACAGAAAAAAAAAACACACAAATACATGGAGAATTAACAACTAACTATGACCAAACAGTGGTTCATGGAAGAAATCAGAGAAAAAATAAAAGACTTCATAGAGTTAAATGATGATAGAAGTACATCATATCAAAATCAGTGGGACACAATGAAAGCAGTCCTTAGAGGAATATTCACATCCATAAATGCACACATCCAAAGAACAGAAGTCACAAATAAATTCACTAATGATGCACCTTAAGGACCTAGAGAAACAAGAACAACGTAACCAAAAAGGCAGTAGAAGAGAAGAAATTATAAAGATCAGATCTGAAATAAATGAGATTGAAACTAAAAAGGCAATAAAAAGATTAGTGAGTTAAAGACCTGGTTCTTTGAAAGAATTAACAAAATTGACAAACCTCTTGCTAATCTCATCAAGAAAAGGAAAGAAAAGGCACAGACTAGCACACTTAGAAATGAAAAAGGTGAAATTACAACAGACTCTGCAGAAATTCAGAATATTATATGAAATGACTTTGAACACCTATATTCTAACAAATTCGAGAACTAGGAAGAAATGGACGACTTCCTAGATACATATAAAATACCAAAATTAAATGAGGAAGATATAAAAAGCTTGAATAACCCCATCACGCACACAGAAATCGAAGCAGTAATAAAAGCTCTACCTACAAACAAAAGTCCAGGCCCAAATGGATTCACAGCAGAATTTTTTCAGTACTTTAGGGAAGAACTAACTCCAATCTTCCTCAAACTATTACATAAAGTAGAAAGTAAAGGAATGCTACCAAACTCATTTCTTGAGGCTAGCATCACACTAGTCCCAAAACCAGACAAAGACTTAACAAGGAAGGAAAATTACAGAACAATATCCTTAATGAATATAGATGTAAAAATCCTCAATAAGATTCTGGCTAACAGAAACCAACAAGTAATCAGAAAAATCATACACCATGATCGAGTGGGCTTCATCCCTGAGATGCAAGGCTGGTTCAACATATGTACATCAATCAATGTAATAAATCATATCAACGAAAGTGAAAACAAAAATCACATGATCATTTCTATTGATGCAGAAAAAGCCTTTGGCAAAATCTAGCTCTCCTTCATGATAAAAACACTGAGAAAAATAGGTATAGAAGGGCCCTACCTAAAACTCACAGAAGCCATATATGCTAAGCCTACTGCAAATATCATAGCAAATGGAGAAAAACTGAAATCGTTCCCTCTCAAATCAAGAACAAGACAAGGCTCACCACTCTTATGCAACATAGTCCTTGAAACACTTATAGCAATCAGACAAGAAAATGAAATAAAGGCAATCTGCATTGGAAAGGAGGAGGTCAAACTTTCCTTATTTGCAGATGATATGATTATCTACATGGAAGATCCTAAAAACTCGACTACAAAACTCCTGGAAATAATTTTTAAAATTTTGCCAAGTCACAGGCTACAAAATTAACACTAAAAAATCAATAGCTTTTTCTACACTAACAATGAACTTATTGAGCAAGAACTCAGAAAAACAATTCCATTCTCAATAGCTCAGCAAAAAGTTAAATACCTAGGAGTATACCTAACCAAGGTTATGAAGGACTTATATAAAGAAAACTACATTACAATGAAAAAAGAAGTTATAGGAGACACTAGAAAATGGAAAGGCATCCCCTGCTCTTGGATAGACAAAATAAATATAGTCCAAATAACTATACTTCCTAAACTGGTATATAGATTCAAGGCAATTCCTATCAAAATACCTACAAGTTTCTTCAAAGAACTTGAAACAATTCTTAAATTCATATGGAACCAAAAGTGACCAGCAATAGTCAAAGCAATCCTGAGCAACAAGACCAAAGCAGGAGGCATTACATTTCCAGACATCAGGCTGTACTATAAAGCAATAGTTGTAAAAACAATTTGGTACTGGCACAAAAACAGACAGATAGAATTGACAGTGGAACAGAATTGAAGATGCAGAGACAAACCCAAACACCCTCAATTACTTAATCTTAGACAAAGGGGCCAAATGCATACAATGGAAAAAGGACAGCCTGATCAAAACAAGTGGTGCTGGGAAAACTGGACATCCACATGCAGAAGAATGAATCTAGTCACACACCTATCACCATGCACCAAAATCAAATCAAAGTGCATCAAAGACCTAGACATTAAAAGTGAAACACTGAACCTCCTAGAAGGCAAATTAGGCAAATATCTAAAAGACATAGGGGTAGGCAAAGACTTCCTTGACAAGACACCCAGAGCAAAAGAAATTATCCCCATTATTAACAAATGTGATTGTGTCAAATTAAAAAGCTTCTGCACAGCAAAGGAAACTATCAACAATGTAAAAAGAGAACCAACAGACTGGGAAAAAATATTCACCACCAACAACTCAGATAGGAAGCTCATAAACTAGAATATACAGGGAGCTGTAGAAAAGTAAGCCAACCAAAATAAAGGATCCTATTGAAAAGAGGGCAAATGAAGAGGCAGTTCACTCACGAAGTACAATAGGCCAATAGATACATGAAAAGATGTTCAACATCTCTAGCCATAAGAGAGATGCAACTCAAGAGAACGCTAAGATACCATCTCACTCCAGAGAGAATGGCTTATATCAACAAATCAAATAGCAATCAGTGCTGGCGATGCTGATGGGAGAAAGGAACCCTCCTGCACTGCTGGTGGGAATGTAAATTCGTACAACCACTTTGGAAAACAGTATGGAGATCTCTCAAAAGACTAGAAATAAATATCCCCCTCGATCCAGTGACATCCCTCCTGGTAATATATCCAAAAGAGGCCAAAACAACACATAACAGAGATATGTGTATACCCATGTTCATAGCAGCATAACTAACAATAGCTAAAATATGGAAGTCACCAAAATACCCATGAACAGACCAATGGATACACAAACTGTGGTACTTATACACAGTGGAATACTATGCATCTATAAAGTTCAACAGCATTGAGGCTTTTACGGGCAAATGGAATAAACTTGAAAACATCATGCTCAGTGAAGTGAGTCAGAAGCAGAAGGTGAAACATCATATGGTCTCTCTGATATGAGAGACCCAGATCACAACTCTTATGGAACTTAAAACGAAAAACAAAGTGAAACAGGGGACTAGGATGGACAGGGAGGGATGGATGGAGGGGTGGGTAGGGGGAGGGACAAAAGGAGAGTGGGAAAGTCCTTGTGACCTTGACAAGATATGTAGGTGCACAAAATGCTAAACTTCATTGTAAACTTTATATTTTGCACTTATACATATCCATAAAATGGGGGCGGGGGGGGGGGAGAAAGAAAGCCAAGCGAATGAGGAGCAAGTAGATGTCTAGGGGTTCAGGCAAGGCCAGAGCTTTCCCAGGAAGAGGCTGTAAAAATGCTTCTTCTTCCTTCCTTCACTTAGTTCCAGGTGCCAGTTGGGTCTGCCATATCCAGAGTGGGTGCCCCTCTGTTGTGGCTTACCAGTTTACCTCAGATGCTGGGCATGGAGCTACAGTATTTAACCCTTGCCCTTCTGGGTTGAGAACTTACTTTGATCCAAATGCTTTATATCCTTCTATTCCTCCCTTCTGGAACTGGAATACTTACCCTGTGCCATTGTATTTTGGAAGTGCTTAACTCTGTGATATTCACAGGAGTTCGTAGCTGTGAGTTTGCCTTGCGTCTCAGAGGAGTCCTTCAACTTGGACTTTTCTAGCAGAACTTGTTCAGACTTCAGCAACTCTTAGGGAAGGACTAAATGAATTTTGCACAAGGAAGCAAACAGGAGTCTTTTGTGGTCCAGGGGTAGAATGTTGTGGCTGGGGTCTGGAATGTTCCCCCTAAAGTCTCATGTACCTATGCATACTGTGTGCTGTTGAGAGGTGAGGCCTGACTGGAAAGGGTGGATGTTTGGGTCTTGACCTAGAGGGGTGTGTGCTAGCTTGGCCCTCCTTCCCACACTGGGCTCTTCTCTGTCATGCCATGAGAAGCTATTTCTCAGGATCCAGTTCAACATGTGGTTCTACTATTTCCAGCCACCTGCCTGTGAAGGGACTGTGACTTTCTAAAACTATGAGCTAAAAATCAGTCTTTCCTCCCTGAAGTTGTTGATGTCAGGTATTCTATCCCAACAACAAAAAAGTAACTAAGACAATCTCCCCCACTTCTTAGCACACAAGTCAGTAACACATATCTGAAAGCTCCACAATTTTAATAATTCACCAAAATCCCTTCAAGTCAGACTCCAAGTATCTGCCTCTCTTCCAGCCAGATCTTACCTCCCAACAGCACAGAGTTCCACAGTTATCCTACTGTACCCAAATACATAAGGTTTTTGGGAGACACTCCAGATCCAAACCATAGCACCTTCCCATGTATTTAATAGTCACAACAATCCAAGTGGTCAATATTATTTCCTGACTTTACAGTTCAAGGAAATAGCAGCTCAAAGAAGCTAGGTAACTTCCCCCAAATTTTACAGATAATAGCTATATGTCTGGGGGCTGGAGGAACGCTTCAGCAGTTAAAGCTCTTGCTCAGCAAGCGCTAAGTCAAGTGCTAAGTACCGGAATTCGATTCCCCAGCACCACATAAGCTGGGCGTGGTGGTGCATGCCTGTAATCCCAGCACTCGGGAGGCTGAGACAGGCGGATTGCCCTGAGTCCAAGGCCAGCCTGGGCTCCATAGTGAGTTCAGGACCAGCCTGGACTACAGAGCGAGACCCTGTCTCAAAAAAAAAAAATAGCTGTATGTCTGATTCTTTTGATGAAATTTATGAGAGAGAGAGAGAGACAGAGAGAGAGAGAGAGAGAGAGAGAGAGACAGAGACAGAGAGAGAGAGAGACAGAGAAATACAATACTGGACCCAATGGTGCAGGCCTATAATCCTGGTACTCTGGGAGACTGAGATAGGAGGATCACAAGTTCAAGCATAGCCTGGGCTATTTAGCAATTTAGTACACGAGACCCTGCTTTAAACTCAAAAATCAAAAGTAGGCTGGAGATACAGCTCAAGGTGAAGGCATAAAAGCCTGAGGCTCAATCTCTAGTATTACAAAAAGAAGGAAGAAAAGGAAGGAAGGAAGGAAGAAAGGCAGGCAGGCAGGCAGGCAGGCAGGAAGGAAGGAAAGAAGGATGACACAAATTGGATTAAAATATTTCAAAATACAAAATTACAACACATTTAGTTTAGTCTGTGCCTCTAAAATCAGGCAACATGTATGCTTTAAAATAGAATGAACCTTTTGATGAGTTAAACAGAACTTGGATTTATAGAAAAAAGTTGAAGAAAGCAAAAACAGAACAAAAATTGGATTATGTGTTTCAAAAAAATTTTTTTTACAAAGTTAGAGGGGAATTCCTTGTCAAGTCAGCCAAAACTGGCCTGTCTGGGGATTTAGCTATCTTTTCTTTCTCTTGTGATTTTTTAGAAAGTCAGATAAACCAGGCATAGTGATTTATGCATGTAAACTCAGCACTCTGGTAGGCTGTGCCAGAAGGTCTGAAAGTTCAAGCCCAGATTGAGGAATTTAGTGACAGTGAGACCTTGTTTCAAAATTTTTAAAATGTCAAGGGCTAGGAATCTAACTAAGGGCAAAGGCCCTAGGTTCAATCTTTAGTGTGAGGTGAGGGTGAGGTTTTGAGAAGTGGAGAAAGTCAGACGATTTAGTTTTGGTTTGGTGGTGAGGAAATTTAGCTGAGTAATTTCATTTTGGTTTGGATGATTGAAGCTAATGGAGAGCTCAAGCCAATGGCCTCTGATAAGTTTTATTTGGTGTTATGAAAAGGATTTCCTGGCTCACACAAGCAGGTGAAATTCTTACAGAAAATAAGCAGGGCTTGATTCAGAAGCTAATAGGATGACACCAAGGATCTAGTATTTCTCTATTTCTTCTTTCTATCATTCAGACTTGTTTTGTTCTCAGAGATCACAAAGTAGATTACTTCTCCAAACTTAGCACCCGTGGTGAGCAGTTCCAGATGTCACAACCTTACCCACAACAACTTGCCATGAAAAAAAGAAAGCTTCTCTTTCTCAGATGCTCTGGCAAGTCTCACCATGATTTATTGTTTCTGATTTAGGTTGTACTTTCAATTCTTAAGCCAAATACTGGATCCAATAGTGGACTTATGAGTGGTAATCAGAGAAGAGTTTGAGAGGAAAAAAAGAGAATCAGCAAATGTCTACAAAGATCCTGATACTGGAATGTTTAGACATAATGTGAAGAAAAAAAATGTCTGCAGTACTTTGGCAGCGAACACCTGTAATACCAGCTCAGGAAGCTGAGACAGCAAGATTACTATGAGTTTGAGGTCAGCTTGGACTAGGGAACTTGGACTCTTTAGTGAGTTCAGATTCAGCCTAGACTATGGAGTGAAATCCTGCCCCCTACCTATCCTCCCTCTCCCAAAAATGGAGCAAAGACTTGTGGCACATGCTATAATCCCAACGTTGAAGGAGGCTGAGGATCTCAAGTTCAAACCATCCTGGGAAACTCAGTGTCTTAGCGAGACCCTGTCTCAAAAAAAAAAAAATAGTAATAATAATAACAGAGGCTGGAAATGTAGCACAGTGCCAAGGTCTTAGATTCAATCTCTGGCACCTCCCCCCCAAAAAATGCCTATATATGTGCAGTACAGATGAATTTTTTTTGAAATATTTTTGATTCACAGATAAAGAGGGAGGTCAAGTGTACTTAAGTTGGTATGAGCAGTGGCTTGTACTTAAGCCAGATGGAGCTGGATGTCTTTCTTTCTTTTTTTTTTTTTACTTGTAGTTGAGGATATCCAAACTGGTTTAGTGTTTTAAAAGTTAGTTTTAAGTATTTAAACAAGATAATGTATATAAAGTACACAACAAAGTTTTAAAAGGTATTAGCTACATTTGTACTGATATTACTTACTTATGAACTCTTCAAGGCCAGGTCTCGTTCTCCCACCGGTTCTGAAATGTAGATAATATATAGTGATTGAACAAAATCCAAGTGTAGAGTCCACCACTTTACAAGAGTCAAGTTTCTGTCAATAGAATTCTCATGTGTCTGTTAGATTTGAAAATTCTTACAAGCAGAACTAGGTTTCTTTAATTCGCTCACACATATTCACTCATTCATTTAATAAGACTTTCTGGAGTAATTGTCATATGCCAGGCCTTGTGCCAGGGGATAGGAAGACTGAGCAAGTTTTTTGCTTGTATTCAGGGTGCCCACAGTTTGGTGAATGAACAGATAAAAATAGGAATTATAGCATGGTGAGCTAAGTGCCATAAAAGAGAAGCATAGGATACTCTGAAGGCAAAAAAGAGAGAGTACAAGGTAAGTGAGGAATGTAGATAGGAGCAATGAAGCTGTAGTAAGATGAGCTCCTACTGTTCCCCTGGGTGAGTTAGAAGTTAACTGAACTTGAATTCAGGAATTGTGAAGCTTATTTTCAAAGAAATTTGGCAGTACTGATTCTCTGTGGGTATATATTAAGTAACAACGGGGCTTGTGTCAAGTGTAAGACTGGAGAGTACACAAAGATCAGGACACATACGGCTTAAGATATTGGCCTGAGAGGTCTGATTCATCCTAGAGGGAACGTAGAGAGTTTAAGCAAACATGATTGGGTTTGTCTTTCAGAAAAAAATATCCTGGTGACATTATAAAGGGTGTCTGGAGCAATGGTGGGAAAATGACAGGAAAGAAGGAAGCAGGAAGACTAGTTAGGAAATGACTAGTAAACTGAACCACATAAAAATCATAATTTTTTAGCCAAGGTCAGAAGGACAGGCCTACATTCTTAGCACTATTGGAGGTTTAGGTAAAAGGATCAATCATAAGTTCAATTCCAGCCTGAGCAACTTAGCAAATTAGTGAGACCCGGTCCATGGATATAGCTCAGAGTGAAGGCCCTTGAGCTTTTTTACTACCACAAATAAATTAATTAATAAATTAACTAACTTTAGGTCAAGTAAGTAAAGGTCATCAATTTTAAAATTATTTTTATTTTGTGATACTGGGACTTGAATGCAGAGCCTTCACACTGAACTAAATCCTCAGTCCCCTGCCCTTTTGTTGCTTTTTTGCACTGGAGACCAACCCAGGGCCTCTGCACTGAGCTACATCCCCAGCCCATTTTCGACTTTTGGTTTTGAGACAAGGTCTCACTAAATACCAAGTTGCCCAGGCAAGCTTGAACTTGTGATCCTCTTCCCTCAGCCTCCCACAGTATTGGGATTACATGACTTTACCACTGGGCCATCAAAAGGTCATCAATTTAATATGGTTCAATCTAATATCCAGGTGAGAAATGATCAGAACTACACTAAGCCATTGGTAGAAGAGACAAGACAAATATTTGGAAATTCCAACTTGATAGGTCACAATTATATCTTTGATGGCAGGCACAAACATAAGGGCATATGCCCAAAAGTGGAAATATATAATCATTGGCTATATAAAATCACTCCTGAACCTAGATTTCTTTTACTGATGAATTTCACAGCTGAGACCAGACAGACTCATTCATTTGGCTGTGGCTACACAGCAAGTGTAAGGCTGACCTGGGATTGAACCCCAGGTCCTGTAACTGCTCTCAAGTACTAGTAGACTCCACTAGTAGTCTCCACTACACCTTGGATATTCCAAGAAAGCACTCATATTATTTTCTTAGGGTTATCATAATAAATTACCATAAGCCAGATGGCATAATCAACAGAAATGTATTTTCTCACAGTTCTGGAGGCCAGAACTCAAGGGGTTGGCAAGGCTAGCTCATTCTGAGGGCTGAAGGAAGGATCTGTTCCAAGACTTTCTACTTGGCTTACAGCTGGTTATACCTGTTCTCTGCCGTTATGATCACAGTGTTCTCTCCTGTGTATGTGTCAGGTTGGTGTTTTGTTTTTACTGTACTGGGGAGTGATCCCAGGGCCTTCGTATTGAACTATGTGCCCAGCCTTTTAAATCTGCTTGTTTTACCTTGAGACAGGGCTTCACTAAGTCACTAAATTGCCCAGCCTGAATTTGAATCTCTACAATCCTGCTGCCTCAGCTTCCCAGACTGCTAGGGTTTCAGGCCCGCCAACTACACTCATGTCTGCTCTTGACATGGCTACCTTCCCTTTTGTCTGCATGCCTGTTTTCTCTTTTTATAAGGACACTAGCCACTGGATTACAACTCACCCTACTCCTGTATCACCTCATCTTAACTAACAAATGAGCAATGACCTTATTTCCAAGTAAGGTCATATTGCATAGAATCTTAGATGAATTTTCGGTGGGATAAAATTCAACCCATGAGAGTACATTTGAAATTTATGTTCTTCCCCTGCACCACATAAAGCTGGGCACGGTGGCACATACCTGTAATCCCAGCACTTGGGAGGCTGACACAGGAGGATTACCATGAGTCTGAGGCCAACCTGGGCTCCATAGTGAGTTCAGGACCAGGCTGATCTACAGTGCTAGACCCTGTCTCAAAAATAAATAAATAAATAATTTAAAAATAAAATAAAATGAACAGTTCCAAGGATGGTTTCTGCATTGCAAGCCTCTAACAATTTTCTTAACCATTTGCTGGCAATAGACAAAAATTTAAGTCAGTTTCTAAAAAGATTTTATGTGTTGTCTACTCTTATTGGTGAAGAAAAAAAACTTTTACCTGCATTCTTTTTGGCTAAATGAACAGAATGTAGTTACCTGCTTTGAGTGTACAATGGTTCCCTTTGATTTCATATGCCAAGGGCTGGCAGCCAGTTACTCTTACCTTACCCAACTCGGGCTTGGCAGTAGCTGCAATGAGCCAAAGAATGGAAAACATTGTTTATCATAGTTTTGATTTTGAAGATATGATATCTATTTTGGATTCATAACCAAGCAGGCTTTCTCAGTGTAAAACTAAAACATACCATGGCTGAACACAGCAGCATGCAGGGCTTAGCTACTATAACATCACACTATAAAACATTCCTTCCAAAGGCCATAAGAACCTTCAACCTTCTGCAACACCTGACAGGACTATGTTTGGATTTGAAAACATGGCTCTAGTCTTGTAGATCTGGACTTTAATCTAGTTTTAGGTTAAGAGATGACTCATTTACCAAAAAGGGAATTTTCAGGTGCTTTCTATTACAATGCACTAACAAGAACAAACCACTTAGGTAGCATTCCTTCCAGAAAGGCATAATATAAGATTAATTATAAAGAAACAAGTAAGTGTAAGGTTTTGTTTTGTTTTTTGAGACAGGGCCTCACTCTGTACCCCAGGCTGGTCTTGAACTCACTCGTGCAGCCCAGGCTGGTCTTGGACTCAGGACAATCTGCCTGCCTCGACCTCCCTAGACACCATGCCCAGTAAGCAAGCCTAAATTAAAGGACATTTTGCAAAAGAAATGGCCAGCATGCTTCAAAATTGTCAGTACCAGCTAAGCCCACACGTACAATCTCAGCTTCTTGGCAGGCTGAGACAGGAGAATCTCAAGTTCCAGAGCAGTCTCGGCAACATAGG
This sequence comes from Ctenodactylus gundi, assembly GCA_004027205.1. NCBI lineage: Eukaryota > Metazoa > Chordata > Mammalia > Rodentia > Ctenodactylidae > Ctenodactylus > Ctenodactylus gundi. The sequence continues at coordinate 49,974 of PVKB01004690.1, forward strand.
AAGACCATCTCAATATAAAAAGCATATTGCTCAGAGAAAGAGTGCTTGCCTACCAGGCGTGAGGCCCTGGGTTCAATCCCCAGTACTGAAAAAAGAAACCAATATTGTAAAACAAAAGGTTAGGAAACTGTTCCAATTTACAACTAAATAAGCATTATATCTAAATGCAATTATTGATCCTAGAGTGTGAAAAAGTTCTAGGAAAAACAATACTGGAACAAAATTTGAAAACAGGATTACAAATTGTACTACTGTTTGAATATGGAGAATTCCTACCCATAAAATTTAATCACTCAAATTCATAAAATTCAATTCAAAAAATTGAATTATATTGAATCAATACTAGGTTTCTTCAATTTGATCATTGTACTGTGGTTAAGTAAAAGACTGTCCTTGCTGTTAAGACATGATACATGATAAAATATTTTGGGCTGAAAGGCCATAATCTCTGTAATTTACCCTGAAATTATTTAGGAAAAATATCTGAACAAGAAATAATGAGGACCTTATTATGTTATACATAATATAGAGAGATAAAACTAATATGGCAAAATATTACAAGTAAATAAATGAGGTAATCTGTATAAGAAAGATTACTAAGGGGTGTGGTGGTACACGTTTGTGATCTCAGCACTCTGGGAAGCTGAGGCAGGAGGATCATGAGTTCAAGCCCTGCTTAGGCAATTTAATGACCTAGTGACACCCTACCTCAAAGTGGAAAATAAGAGCGGGCTTAGGATGTAGCTCAGTAGAAAGATTCTGAATTCAGTCCTCAGTACAAAGAAAAAAAAAAAAAGCAATGAGTCTAATCACAAAAAAGCTCCATGATAATTAACCTAAGTGTGTCCTAATGGAAGTAGGACTTGGGGAAAATGAGCGGGTAATTTTTGCTTGTTGCCATGCCACGGGCCTTCTTGGCATTTGTTGGACATTAAGATTGCCAAGGGCTGGCGGAATAGGTTAGTGGTTAAAGAGCTTGCCTAGCAAGCACTATGCCAAGCGCTAAGTACCAGAATTCAATACCTCAGTACCACATAAGCGGGGCGTGGTGGTGCACACCTGTAATCTCAGCACTAGGGAGGCCGAGGCAGAAGGATTGCCATAAGTCAAAGGCCAGCCTGAGCTCCCTAGTGAGTTCAGGACCAGCATGGTCTACAGAGCAAGACCCTTTCTCAATAATAATAATAATATTGCCAACATCAAGCAGGACAGAACTGCACAATAAAGAATCAGACAAGATCCCCCATTGAACACCTGTCATAGTCAGGTAAGTAGACATACAATATAAACATGTAAACAATAGGGAATAGCAACTTAGCTCAGCAGTTGGAGTGCTTGCCTAGCAAGTGTAAGGCCCTCAGTCGCATTCCCTAGCACACATAGGCAGGGAATGGTGGTGCATGTCTGCAATCCCAGCACCTGGGAGGCTGAGGCTGGAGGATTACTGAGTTTGAGATCAGCCTGGGCCACACAGTGAGCTCAAGACCATCCTGCACTACAGAGACCCGTCTCAAAAAATAAAACAAACAAACAAAAAGTGGTTTTGCGGAAAATGATGAGTACAATACTGGAGATTTTCCACCTCAAGTGCCTGTGAGATGTTCAAAGCGTCCAGTAGGTGCCAGAATTTTACGTCTCTGGGCTTACTATAGGTATAGAAGTGATAGAAAAGAATGTCTCATCTAAGAGAGCACAGGTTGAGTAAGGGCTAAGAAATGTGAGATTAGCTGATTTTGATCAAAGGTGGTTTTGGGGAGTGAAAAAACACACCGGAGTGGGGAAAGGGCAAGCCAAGAGAACCCTGAGAAGTGTAGACAGAAAGGGAATGGAAATTTGATTAATATGACAGGCATATGGGCCAATTCCCCAGGCTGAATATAACTTACGTGTCGCAAACACATAATAGTGAAAATAATACCTACGGGGAAAATGTAAAAAGAAAAAAAAACCTGAGAAAGTTGCCAACCAAGGAGAAGGTGGCACGCAGACGGGGAAAATTCAAGGGCTGGAGAAACACGGTCGAGGTGGAAAGACAAGCATGATTAACAGCTACTGGAAGGAGGCTGCGGAAAGGGAGAGACTGACGCTACAGAAATGTATGGAAAACCTAATTAATTCAATGATTAGTGGAAGGCCTATGTACCTTATCAATCCCGCCACTCTCTCTACAGTAGGGTTACGCACGTTACCCCTTGTTAGGGTACAGCTTTATCATTACGAAAATGTGGCTCCCTAAGTTCTTTCTCCTAGTAGTTCCAATTGCGGCCCAAGGCCGAAGACAACTCGTAGGAAACCACACACCTACCCGGGCCACAGAAATTCAACTGGATGCTTTTAGTGCCAACCATGCCTACGAGAGCCCAGGTAATGACGCCAAAGCTACGGCCTCCCCCAGCTCTGCCTCCTCTCGCGAGAACAGCGACGATAACGCGAGAACTTCCTTCGGGGTAATTCTGCCCTTTCTTTGTTTCCATGTCTGAAGATCTCGCGGGAGTTACGCAGAAAATCCCGCGAGCTCAAACCCAGGGCCCCTTTGCAGCTCTCGCGGTGTTTGCGCGAGACTGTTTCCTTCCTTCCTCCCTTTGCTGTTCCGCCTGTCTTCCTCTCCCAATTCCCAATTTGACCTCCCCCTCACTCCCCCGTTGGCCCCCTCCCCGCCGGGATAATATGGTCTCCGGCGATGGACGCCCCAAGTGCAGGTCAGTTTCCGTCCGCGACTTGGGCCTGGCCTCTGGAGACGCGCTACCCTGGCGCCGTGTTCTTGCTTTTCCCACCTAGAATCGCCCGGCCGGTGCCCGGGCCCTCAGGGCTCCGGTCGTGTTCCGCTGAGAGCCTGTCTTCTGTCTGTGCCCAGGTCGCAGAAGCTAGGCCTCGCCCCCACCACCCACTTCCCATTCCGTGGGACCTGAATAAGGGGGTACGCCAGGCTACTGGCGGCAACCCGCTCCGACCTCATCTGGTGCAGGCTCGGGTGGGTCATGCCAAGAGCTGAGAGAGCCCTACTATTCTCCCTCTACCCGCTTCCCCACTTGAGAGCGGTGGGGGGCGGAGGCAGCGTCTTTTTGTTTTGAATCTCTCATGGCTAATTTATTCCACTGTCCATTTTCGATCCCCTCCCTCTCATGCCTCTGGAAGCGAAATGAGGAGCAGTGAATGTTGAACGCTGTCTCCTCCCCGTCTTCCTTTAACAAAAAGATAAAAATACGAGCCATTCAGAAAGCAAACTGCTTATCTGTTCTCTTTTGGGATGATAGCCCTAGCAACGTTGAGGGTCCTGCCCACCAACTGCAGTGAATCTTAACAAAAGACCTGGAAGGTTCTTTTTAACCTCTTGGCTGCCTCCCGTGCTTTCCCCCAAGAGCTTTAGGAGTTAGAAATATGCAAATAGACCTCCGGGTCTTTGACGCTTCAGAGGAATAAAACCAGAAGGATTTGTTTTTTAGGGAGACTGCTAAATTTGATATTTTCTTGTTTTAAGACCCATTCAGTCTTTAAATCTTAAATATTAATATCTTACCTGACAAATTTTTTGTTCTGTTTTTTTTTCTGTTCAAAATGAGCTTTAAAAAATCTGACTTGTGATTTTTAAAAAATGAGTTCCTCTAACATAATTGGTCTGTCTGTAAAACAATACTATTTTCAATACATGTTTTTATAGAGCACACGTATACATTGATTAAAGTCATTCTTACTGTCTCTTCCAGGCATTCTTAGTTTTAGGAGTGAATAATCTTACCAGTTTTTACTTGACAAGAATAATGACTTAGAAATAATACTGTACAATATGGTGGGCATTAGTCATGTGTGATAAAATTAAGGTGACATATGCAGTTTCTTGGATCCTGTAGCCACATTTCAGGTGTTCATTTGGCTTATGAATAACTTACTGGACAGTGCCAATATAGAATATTTCTACCATTGAAGAAGATGCTCTTGGATGAAGATAGTTTCCAGGTATTTCTCATTTACATAAGATGCTTTATAGCTGTGTTTAACGAAACTGTAAATTTTTTTTCCAGGATACACCTTTGAGTACCTTATAGAAACATTAAATGACAGTTCACATAAGAAGTTCTTCAATGTACCTAAACTTGGAGACACCAAGTATGGTAATGTTGCTTTACCTTTTCTTGTGTTTTTTAGTTTCTAAGAATAAAAATACATTTATCAAGCTAAGCTGCAGGGAATTTAAGTTTATATCGACCATGTTGAGATAAGTATACCTATACATCTCTACCATTTAAAAACTCTTAGCCTGCCTGGTTGTGCAGGCCTATAATCCTGGCCCTTAGGCGGGAGGATCACAACAAGTTCAAGCCCAGCCTGGACAGTTTTGCAATTGGCAAGTCCTTGTGTCAAAATCCAAAATAGATGAATGAGCTGGGGATGTAGCTCAGTATGAAGTATGGGCTTCTCTAGTACCAAAAAGAAAAAAGACATTTGTTTTTGGAAGATACTGAACCTATACTTTAATTTTTTTATTTGAAAGTCCATGTTAATTAAGAGAATATTCTCCAAAGAAGCTGATGATATTTTTTTAAAAAGCCATACTGTTGATTGTCACCGTAATTAAATGTACCTCTTTTTCCTAATGAACAGTGCCTACACTTGTTCTTTGTGCCGTTCTTTGAATTGGAATCAACAGGAACCCCCAGTTTTGAATTGTTCTCCAGTTCTGAACATGTATGCTGGCACTAAGATGAATACTTCCACACTTCTGGTCCTGGTCAAACCTTTCACTGTGACTAACAGCTGGAGCATTGGATGGAAGTCTTAATTTTCTTGGTAGTTGAATAACTTTCTCACTCAGGCCCATGAACAAAAGACCTGTTTGGAAGAGTCATTATTCTTTGCAAACTTTTCTGAAAAAACTACATGCAAAGATTAATGCCAAACTTTCTGTTTTAGAAGGAGCTTTTCTTTTACCTTTTTTAATTAATTTTTTTCTCCTTGCATTATTTAACTTCACTAAAAGGATTGTTCTTGTGATTCTTCCATAGATTTTGATGAATTTAAATATTCCAAACTGTCAAGTGTAGTGTGTGTGGGGGGGAGGGGTGAAGATACAGATATTTTGACGTATCTTAGAAGATCCCTGTTTTAGAATACAATCGCAATTAAAAAGCTTGCTGGGTCAGTGTTGAGCCAGTTACTCTGGGAAGCTGAGGTAAGAGTATTGCAAGATCAGTCTCAACCTGGGCAATTTGGCAACTTAGTGAGACCCTTTCTTAAAATCACAAATAAAAATGGGCTGGAGTTGTGGCTTAGTGTGCAGGCCCTAGGTTGAATTCCCAGTACACCAAAAAAAAAAAAAAAAAAAAAACAAAGTAAAAGTAGTTTACCAACACATGAACAATATCCTTTACTCTGTATATTTAGTTGGCAGTAATTTGTATTAATTTGTTAAGAGGTTGTTTCCTAATGCCTTGTGTCTTTTGACTGCCTATCCTGAAAGTATTCGCTTTCTGGATTCACAGCATTTAGACATTTCAGATTAGAAGTACTTCAACACAGTTCTCAGTGCATGGGTCGCTCAACACACATTCAGCTAATGTTTTTTGAATACTTGCATTTTTCTGGCAAATGAAAGATATCTAAGATGGCATCTTTGAGCTAAGGAAAGCACAGTTTAACAATGGGGACACGTGTTAAGTACTGTACGTGCTGTATGTGTTGTAGCAGTCTGGCTTCTGTTGGGATACAAACTGCCTGGTATAAACAGAAGAGGTTTAATATAAATAATCACTGACCATGACAAAAAAGAGTAATTGTAAAATGAAAAGAAGTTGTATGGTGCTGGAGAGCTAAGGCAAAATGCCTAAGGAAGGACAAACATGAAAGGATTCATACCTTGTCGAAAAGATGTTGCTTGACTCTGTAGATAGTGAAGCTAGTGTTGGCCAGCTGGTGCTTATCTGAAGGTGTTGGCAGTAGCTACCTTCTGGAGTGCAGGTGAGAAATCAGGCCATCAGCAGCTGGTGGTTTGGGTGTGTGTTGAAGGGGCGAGAGCTTCAGAGCTCATCAGCCACATAGGAGCTTGCATGTGGGGTCTAGACACTGGTAGGCCAGGGAGTTTTCTATGCAGGAATATCTTAAGATAGGTCCAGACCTTGTCTGTTTAACGGTGTTGGTACCCATGTTGAGAAGGCTCTGGTGATACTAACCAAAGTGTGTATGATTTAAAATACATTCCAAATGTGTCCACATTTGGAAGATCTGCAAAAGTTCCTTAACCCGTACTTCTCAAAGATCAGTAAATGTAATTATCCAGAGAGTCGTAGAGCTGAATAGATAGACTTATTTTATTTTATTTTATCTTATTTTATTTTTTGAGAAACTTAACTTGCTGAATACCCACAGTTTGTCAGGTGGTTCTTTCAAGTGAAAACTGTTCTTTGGCAAAAGTGGCTAATTCAGCTTGCAAATCAAAAAAACTTTCATCACTCAGAATATTAAAGAGACTTGACCTCAGCATTTGAGATTTACTAAAATCAGTTTTCTACTTCGGGGGCATTCTAATGTGAAACCTGAAATTTTGTGCATTAAGCAGTATGAGTGTTAGATCTTTGGAGATGTGGAATTAATATTGCTAAAATATAAACCAGAGTATCTGCATTTAATTTTCTTTGGTCTGCTAGCTCTCTCCCTATTGTTGCAGCTCTACAGGAACATCTTCTCAGAAGTTTACTTTAAGGTCTGAATGAGATGATTTAAATACCCACTCCTTAGTAGTAGGTCCTCAATAACTGCAGGTGTTACAGTTAGAAAAATTGGGGAAGATAATCATTATTAGTCACTGCATAGCAAGTTAAGCCAAAGGTTTTTAACTTACATACCACCTCCCTTTCCCTTTCCCATCTTCTCACCCCCACTTCCCCTTCACTCTGCATAAATCCCATCTTCTTTCTTTCTTCTCTATTTTGTATTTTTTATTTTTATGCTTTGGTTTTCTCTTATTAGAGAAACTGTATGATATTTAAAAACTTTTCTGTGTCTAGTTCATTTCGCTGTAAACTGAAGTTTTGTGGCATAAAACAACACTATCCATTTATCATCTCACAGTTTTTATTGGTCTGAAATTGCAAAGTAACTTAAAGTTGTATAGTTCTGGCTCCTGGTATTTATTTAATGAGGTTACAATCAAGAGTTGGTTGGGCCTTCAGCTACATGAAGACCTGTCTTTGGTCTCAGTTACATAGCTGGCAGGCTGGTGCTCACTGATTACAGAGAGGGCTCAGTTCTTTCCTGCAGGACTGTTTGATTGTCTTATAACAGATGGCTGTTGGTTCCTCCCAGAAAGAGGAATTCAGGAAAGGAAGACAGAAGCTGAAATATTTGTATATTCCCAAGTTTTGAGAGTGACACAGTATAATTTCTGTCACATTCTGCTGGTCACACAAGAAGCACTGAATTCAGAGCAGATAACATGACAGCATGGCTACCAGGAAACAAGGATTATTGATACCACATTGTGAACCAGCTGCCACATAAGAAATTTTGATTTCATTTTAATAGGAGGGAGAGGATGAGTGTATTTATTGGTCTGTATCTTTCCTTGGAGTAGGCCTCTATAATTGTGAATTTAGACAAATTTGTGGCTGGTTTGCTTGTTTGATTTTAGACAGGGTCTTGCTGTGTTAGCCAAGGCTGGCCTAAACTTGTAATCTTTTTGAATTGGCCTCCCAAAGGCTTGGATTACAGGCATGTACCTCCATGCCTGGGTGTGACAGCAGTTAGTGAAAAAAATGCCCATTTAACTTATATGATTAGGTTTTTTCCAATTGCACTTGATAGTTGCTTTTTAATCTTTAAGTTATGACACTTAACCCATATACCAGTACAGTGGTTCATGCCTATAGTCCCAGCACTCTGAGAGGCTGAGGTAGGAGGATTTCAAACTTTGAACCAAACCTGGGCAAAAGCAACTACACCCTGTCACAAAACAAAAACTAGGAAGTGTGAGGCATGTAGTCCAGTGCACAGGCCTTGGATTCAATCCCCAATACCACAAATAATTCATCTCCAAAAGAACTAAGCTCAGTAATCTATCAATTGTGTTTTTTCCCTTTCTTGGTGGCCTCCCCTTTGGCCTTCATTTTCTCTGTATAAGATTAATTTATGCTGTGGTTTCCCATAGTTGTTGTCCTTAAAGCCTCTTTGCTCTTTCTTCTGTGTTGGAAACGATTTACTAGATCTCATGTTTATTAAATTTTGGTTTACTCTCTAGTTCAACAGAGCATATCTTCCAGCAGTTTCCTAAGACCCAGCACTCAGGAGGCTGAGACAGGATGATTACTGTGTATTTGAGGCCAGCTTGGGCAACAGAGTGAATTCAGGACTAGCCTAAAGTACAAATTGAGATCCGGTCTCAAAAAAAAAAAAGAAAGAAAGAAAGAAAGAAAAAAAGCAGCAGCTTCCTAAGAAAGAGCCCGTGGAGTGGATTTTTGAGATGTGTAATTATTTGATGTTTTCATGTCTGTCTTTCTTTCTTTCAGGACAGAGTCTTGCTCTGCAGTCCAGGTTGGTCCTTAGCTCACTGTGTAGTCCAAAACTAGCCTCATACTCAGGGCAGTCCTTCTGTCTCAGCTTCCACAATGCTGGGAAATTAGAGGCATGTACCATCATGCCCAGCTAATTTTACGTGGTGCTGGGGATTGTTCCCGTGCTTTGTGCATACTGACTAAGCCCTTTAACTACTATTGAGCTACAAATCCCAGGTCTCTGTGTGTGTACATTTCTAGGCTGAAAGTAGGCAATTCTGACTCCTAGTCTTTGCTCTGGATTGCCTTTCTGCCACACAGACATTTAAAATGTTCCAGCTTTATCTACTCTGTTTAGTCTGTTATCAAATCATCCTTTTTTTTTTTTTTTTTTTTTTTTGGAGACAGGGTTCCACTCTAGTCCAGGCTAGTTCTGAGCTCCCTGTGTAGCCACAAATTTAGGATATTCCTCCTACCTCAGCCTCCTCAGTACTGGGATTATAAACATGTGCCACCACTCCTGGCTAATTTTTATGTGGTACCAGGGAATTGCTAGGGCCTCTAATGTGCAAGGCAAGTGCTTTAACCACGGAGATAAACCTCCAATCCCATTTGTTTTCTAAAATTGTGTTGGCTTTTCTTCTTCCTCTTTGTTCTTGTGGGTGTATAACATTGCTATTTCTTAACTGTTAGCTTAGTGGGTTTCAGAAGGGAACAGAGATAATTGTTGTTTTTTGCCATGTTTAACTAGAAATCTGAAGTGTTTTCTACACAAAACTTCTAAGAAATATTCCTGAGTTGGCTAGAGGAATGGCTCGGCAGCACTAAGTACCCAAGTTCTGTTCCCTGGCACCACATAAACTGATCGTGGTGGTACATGCCAGTGATACTAGTACTCAGGAAGCTGAGGCACGAGGATTGCCATGAGGTACAAGGCTAGCCTGGGCTCCATAGTGAGTTCAGGACCAGCCTGGACTACAGAACAAGATCATGTCTCAAAAAAAAAAAAAAAAGGAATATTCCTGAGATTGTTTTTCCGGAATAATTAACCAGGTAAAAAGACTTATTTGTGTATTAACTAACTTCTCTGGCAATCTTTGCTTTCTCGTTATCTCCAAATACTCTATTTTTAAAAGATTATCCCTATAATTTCCCACTTTAAATGAGGAAATGGGCCACGTTGGTCATTTTTCAAAGGTCACACATACTACAATAAATAGCAAATACGTGGTTTGAATCTAGTTTTTTTTGTATTGATTACAACTTTATTAATCTTGTTTTCATTTATGTGTGTGAAAATTTTCAGACACAGTGAGAAGATACACAAGTGAACCCCATTGTAAACTGGATTGAGTGATTACGATGTGTCCGTGAAGGTTTATCATTTGTGACAAATGTACTACTGTAGTGGGGAATGTTGGTGATGGGAGGAAACTATGCTCTGTAGGAGCAGCAGTATACTAGAGCTCTGTACCTGCCTCTCAAACTAAAACTGCTCTGAGAAAGTTTCCTTTTTTTTTTTTTTTAAGTCATTACACTTTCTCAGAGGAGTCTTCACTGCGCATCTCTTCTAAGGAAATCCCCTAGTTATCATGTATCACTGAATTCTACTCACTTCCCTCATAGCACCTGCTACTATTTGGAATTATTTACTTTTCTTGTTTACTGTATAATCTGAATCTCCCTATAGGTTCTAACTTCCTAAGAGCCAGGGCTTTCACAGGGCTTTCACATTGAGCTACGCCCCTAGCCATTTTTTTAATTTTTTTTTAATTATTATTTTTTGAACAAGGTCTAGCTCTGTAGTCCAGGCTGGTCCTGAACTCACTGTGTAACCTAGACTAGCCTTGAACTCATATCAGCCCTCCTGTCTCAGTTTCCTGAGTGCTAGGATTGCAGATACGTTCCACCACGCCCAACCTATGTGGTGCTGAAAAATCGAATTCAGGGCCTTCCTTACCTAGGCATACACTAACCACTGAACACACGCCCAGACCATTTAAAAAAATTTTTATTTTCAGACAGGGTCTCACTAAGTTGCTAATTTGCTCAAGTTGGGTTCAAACTTAAGATCCTTTTGTCTCAGCCTCCCAAAGTATCTAGAGTATAGACCTGCAACCATGATTTGTTACCTAGTATGAGAACATACAAGAAAAGCCAATAAATAGTGTAAGTGGAAAAAAATAAGGAGACACTAGTGTAATAGTCCAATATGTCTTTATCAGCGAAGTACCAACATTTGCCAGTTTTTTCTAAAATTTTTTAACCTGTAAATTTTTCTTAGTGTGTATATCCGATATATAAAACAGTTTTTAAAAATCATAGTATAGTGGCTGGGAGCATAGCTCAGCAGTTAGTGCTTGCCTAGAAAGTTCAAGGCCCTGGAATCCCCAGCACCACATAAACTGGGTTAAGTACACAGGCACACACCTGTAATCTCAGTACTCAGGAGGCTGAGGTAAGAAAATTGCTGGGAGTTAGAGGCCAACCTGGGCTGTATAGTGAGATCAGGACCGACCTGAACTAGAGAAAGACTTTGTCTCAATAAGTAAGTAATAGTGTCATTATTTTGCCTAACAAAATTAAGTAATCTAAACCTACTAACTAGTAATACAAACAGTAATCTGAAAATATGGTTAATGTTTAAATTAAAAATACTCCTAGAGTGAAATACTATTAATCTCCTTCAGAATATATCTCCTAACTTCAGACACACTATTCCATTATTCTTGCTGCTTTCTAAATTAGTTCTGGAAATCCCCCTGTGTTTTTACAAAGCGTGACCAAAAACACAATGAATGTTATGCTGTCAAGTGCCATCCAACAGATGGGCAGCCTGGTAAAAACAATGTGTTTCTCTGTACTTTATTCACTATATCTTGCATTATGACCTTTGGTTCTCCTACAAAGTGGAAATGACTATGAAAGGTAAATGTTTGATATTTATTCAGGACATAGAGGCAGCCCCAGTGGCATAGCTAGACATTCATTCAAAAGAGGACCTTCAGGGCGTGATAGAAATGATAAGTGTGTTTGAAGTGAGGGAGAGTATTTTGAGGGCAGTTAATGGCAATTTGCCTTCTTCTAATAACTTTTTTAAAATTTAGACATTCTCTGTATTTTATTCACACCTTGTATTTCTCTGGTTCTCTAAAATGTGTATTTTTACATTTGGTTCAGATAGTATCCTAAAGAGAACATTTGGTTGTTAGAGCTCTCAAGTCTCACTTAGTCTCTATGAATCTACTTCTCCCCCATCCCATGCTATTTTTATGTTGAAGAAACTACCTTTTCTTGTAGATTGTACCACATTCTTCCCCATGCACATGAGGCAGGCCCTCTGCCACTGAGCTGTTTGCCCAGCCTTGACCACTGTCTTAATCTGGCAGATAGCTGCTTGTGGTTTCTCTTTACTGTTCCACTTACTCCCATATTATTAACTGGAAGATGAAGCTAAAGATCTGATTAGATTCAGATTTATGAACAATACTTACTTTTGTGAAAATGCTTTCCTAGTTGTTTGTATTGTTAGGAGCCAAAAACTGTAACATCTTTTAGTGATACTGAAATGGGTGTTACCAGTTTGATCTATTAGAAGTTCTGCTTCCCTTCCACATATAGCCTAATGATTTTAGCACCCATTTATGATAATTAGCTAGGTTTGTTATTTAATTAGGTATTGCACATTGGAGATTGCTCTGTTACCATTCCTTCTGCATTTATTAACTGTAAATTTACCCTCATTCTTCTTAAGAATTTTCTCCTAATTGTTGGTCATTGGCAATCAGGACGGACAAGATTAGTGTGATTGCTCTTTTGCCTTGCCTCCTTTGTCATTTTTCAGTACAGAGAATTGATACCTTAATATCTTCCATTGATGATTGATAAAGGGTGTTTCAATCTTAGGAGTTGTTATGAACAAAGTGCTATGTTTATATTTGATATATTTTAATGAATTGTAGTCTGTACGTGTTCTTCTCCAGACAGAAATGGCTGCTTCTCCAAAGAACTGGTTTTTTTTTTTTTTAAGGAAATAGTTTTTAGATGCAATAGACTGAGGTAATAGAAAATTATTATTGTTGTATTATATATGTTCTAGGCATTTTCTGTGGACAGAAGTAGGGAAACATGTTTTAGAAGAATTTAAATTTTTTAAAATTAATCATGAGTTCATATCCTTATTTCCAATTGAAATGTAAAGATTTTTATTATTTTTTATTCTTTGGCCACGTTGAAGTGAACCCACAGTCTCATGCATGTTAAGCATAAACCCGAGAATTTTTAACTTACCTGTTCTGATTTGTACAAGTATATCATTACTTTTAAAATTTTTTGTTCTCAGTCTTAATAACAAAAATATTCGATTTCTTTATATAGCAATTTCACAAATCGGTGCTAAAGTCTAAATGTATTTTTTGTGATTCTTTCTGTCCTGCATCCTCCTGGGGAGGTATAGTCAGAATGCTATGTAGGGTACATACTGATTTTTTTCAGTTTTAAGTTTTTATTCTTTTGGGGGAGGAGAAAAGGTTTGAATATCCCTTTATCTGAAATGTATGGGACTAGAAATATTTCAGATTTAAGAATTTTTGGGATATTGTGACCGAGCCCGCTCGGTCAGTCAACGAGAACGCGAGAGGGGGAGTGAGGATTGAAGAAAACTGGACTCTTGCAAGGGACGCTGCAAAAGATGCTTTTTTTTTTTTTTTTTACATCTTCCCTTATATACCCTCTTGAGCCTTCCCGCTTGTTAACAAAATGTCCCGCAAAGCGCCCTCCATGCGTAAACGGGAAGTTCAGAGCCCATGATTCTTAGGGTCCAACTCTACGCTGCACTACCTGCAGACCTCCCCCCAGGATAGCCCAGGGATGCGTTGCAATACCTGCAAACTTACCACGCTGCACTACCTGCAGACCTCCCCCGCTAAGCGGGATGCGTTGCACTACCACAAACTTTATTCTCCGCTGCTCTACCGCAGACCTCTCCCCGCTAAGCAGGATGCATTGCACTACTGCAAACTTTACCGAGAATCCCGGGTTTCGGCACCACTTGTGGCGTCTTTGACTGGCAAAGACACCACACGGACTCTCACGATCGTGGAACGTTGACTTGACTCTACTCGACTCCCTTTATTCCACAAAGCCCAAGCTTAAATACCCTTCCATACCCACATTAACATACAAGCAATCTAATAGGCTAATATTAGCATACAAGCAATCTAGTAGGCTAACAAACTCTCCAGACCCATCACCCCACCTTGGGACTTCCTCTTTAGAACAGTCCCGTGGTTCAATACCTGATCCAAATTTCAAGCAGAACAACACCTGACTTAAATTCCAGACAATAAATACTTCTTCGTGGAAAGGAACGTGGCCAAGGTCTGTAATGCTGAGGCTCTCGGGCCCTGAGAGCCCCAACATCTCCCCCTTTTTTATTTTTTAAAGTTTGGTGCAAGACTGTGCCTGTCTTAGGTTGTTCCCTTACAGTCAGAACTTACCCGTCATTGGATTACATGCAGCATGGCATGCATCCTGTCTTAGGTTGTCTTGAATGCAGAGAAATCTTACCCATCTTTGGCTACCAGCCCAATTACACACCAAAACTGGGGGGGGGGGGGGGGGTTGCCACATAGCTTAAGACCATGAATGTTAACGGCCAGAGTTTGTAATCATTCCATTCAACACCTAATCCAGATTTCAAGCAGAACAACACCTGACTTAAATTCCAGACAGTAAATGCTTCGTGGAAAGGAACGTGGCCAAAGTCTGCAATGCTGAGGCTCTCGGGCTGTGAGGGCCCCAACAATATTGGAATATTTACATGAATTTTACCAGTTGAACATTCCGTTGGTATTCAAGAAGTTTCAGATTTTGGAGCATTTTGGATTTCAGATTTTTTAATTATAAATACCCAACCTGTGCATATTTATTCTTGTTTTTTGAATGTCTTACAGTAAATATTAAACTATGTGATATTTATATTATATACTAATACACTGAAGGAAAGCTTCTATAACACTTTGTTTTCTTTTTCTGTTACTATTCTGGAGATATTCAGTGGTAGGGGTTTTTTGTGGGTTTTATTTTTGTTTTGTTTTGTGTTAATACTGGGGATTAAATCCAGGGCCTTTACCCTAAGTTAGACTCAGCTCATTTTTTTATTTTGAGAAAGGTTTTTGGTAAGTTGCCCAGGTGGGCCCAAACTTATGTTCCTCTTGAATTAGCCTCCTAAGCACTGAGAGTATTTGTTATAAATCAGTTAAAGTCTAATGTGACCAAATTGGTGCAATTCTTAATGTCACTTTTTTTTTTTTTCATGGACTCATAGGCATGGGTTTATGGATGGGAAAGTCAGAGTTAACATGGGTAACTCCGTGTTTACTGTACTAAAAAGTGTAGTCATTTTTATAATATACAGATTCCAACTATTTCACTAATAGTAATGTTTTCTTTTGAATCAGATGTTCTGCCTTACTCAGTACGGGTTCTTTTGGAAGCTGCTGTACGAAATTGTGATGGCTTTTTCGTGAAAAAGGAAGATGTTATGAACATTTTAGACTGGAAAACCAAACAGAGCAATGTCGAAGTGCCCTTTTTTCCTGCCCGTGTTGTTCTTCAAGATTTTACGTGAGTGATAAGATTATGTCTCATAGATGAATTCTATTAAAAATTTTATTAAAAATTCAGACTCCAGTGGATGAATCTATTTTGGTGGTGGTAGTGGTGGGGAGAGAATGTTCATTTTTTTATTTTGAAGGTTAATTTATAGAGTTTAGTTACTCTTTCCAAATTGAAACAATTCAATAAAAATTAAACATCTCCATGTCATTGTTTCAAAAACAGCTTTTCTTTAAGTACATTCTTGTTGTATTTACATACCTAATAGTTTTCTTGGTGAGGCCTCATGGTACAGGCCTATACTCCCAGCATTGTGGGAGGATCTCAGATTCACGCTTAGCCTTAGCAACTTACTGACTTAGCAGAACCCTGTTTGAAGATTCAAAAAACAAAAAGGGGGGGGGGGGGTGGAGATAGAAACAGAGCTTAGTGCAGAGATGTTGATTTGAATATCCAGTTATTCCCAAAAAGAAAAGAAAAAAGAACTTTGTTTTTTGATTGCTCTTCTCACATCACTTAATGCTCCTTTCCAAGTTTTCTCTGCAAGTAACTGTCACCATAGACTCTTACTTGTTTAGCCAAAACAATCTTACGAATTAGCCCTGATTCTTCTCTTGTATATTCTATTACAAAATCTGTCGGTGCCACCTTTGGAATATATGCCATGTCCAAATATTTTTGACAATTTCTACCACTGTCACACTGTTTGTAGCTCCATTTTCTCTTAGGACTACAGTTGCAGTTATCTGTTCCTGGCTTTGTAATGTAAAGTCTATCCTTTGCACTGTAGACAATGTGACTTGATGAAAAATGTTAATCAGATTGTATCATTCTTCCATGTACACTTGGCTTCCATCTTGCTTTGAATAAAATCTGAAGTCTACAGTAGCCCCGAAGACCTTGCCTGACCTGTGCATCCAAGGATTATTTGTCAAGAGTTGGCCACAACATTTTCTTCACCCCCTTTCTCAAATCTGATTTGTGTACCATTTTTCCATGTACCCTACATATGCTATTACAAAAGTGCTTATGATACTATTCTGTAATAATTAGTTTACCCATCCTACAGATTCCTTGAGCGCCAGAACTATTTCTTATTTGGCTTCATACCATTCATGTCTGGCTCATTGAAGGCATTCAGCACATGCTTATTAAATAGTTGGCTACGAATGTAGATGCCTAAGTGTAGAGTAATCTATTGTAAGTAGCTTTGAAGTAACAAGGTACTGGGGGAAAGTGGTTGAAACTAGGGAAAAAGGAGGAATAATCAGAAAATGGAAAACAGACGACTTTTATAGGAGTTTGTTTTCTTGATGTTCACTTTCCCTCTAGAAATCATCTCATTATTTTTGGTGTCTGTGTCTCTAAGCACTTACATATTTAATGTTAATTCTTATCAAGTTTGGGTGTATTTAACTTTGTATAATGAGTACATTATCAAAAATGAATACAAACTAGAGAGTATTGATCCCAGGATTTATATGTGCTAGATAGGTGCTGTGCCTCTGCCACTGAGATATATTACCAGCACAATCTTAACAATGAGAATTGTAATGTAATCTTTCTTTTCTTTTTCCTTTTCTTTTCTTCGTTCTTTTTCTTTTTTTTTAGTGGAATTCCTGCAATGGTGGATTTTGCTGCTATGAGAGAGGCAGTGAAAGCTCTTGGAGGCGATCCTAATAAAGTCCATCCTGCCTGTCCAACAGATCTCACAGTGGACCATTCTTTACAAATTGACTTCAGTAAATGGTACTTTAATACAGATTGTGCAGGTGGCCTTAAAGTTAACTGGAAGAAGATAGCAGGAAGGGAATGGCGATAATTTATGCCAGAGTAAAAGCATGGTACATTTATTATGCTAGGATATTAAAAGATAGACTGGAAGAAAATTTATGAATTGGTGAATTTTTTTTTGTGCTCAGCCTGACCTTAAATCTATTTTCGTGTTTGTATTGCCATATTTGATAGAAGTATACAAGCCTACAACTTGATGTTTGGAGTAAATACGTGGATTAAGTCTTCATTTTCTTGTTCTTTAACCTGCCTACCTTTCAGAGAAAATCTAAAAGATTTTTAATTGGTGATTGAAAACACCAACCACAGTAAGGTCTGTTTTTATTCCTCTGGATAAATTTATTAAAAGCTCCTTTGGCAAGGGCATAGTGAAGAATACATATTTTGTTGCTGTGTGTCAGTTTTACATTCCTTCATAAAACAGAATAAATCTGTTAAATCCCATGAAAGATCTCACTATATTAAATTTGTGGTTCTGTGAATGTGAAAATGATTATACTGGGCATCTAGAATTATGTTTTCATCTCCATAAATGTAAATTACGTTGTGGGTGGTTTTTTTGTAATCTGAAATGTGCTTTTAAGGCTTGAAATAACTGATAATAGTTTAGCCTTAAAATGACATTTACTTTTCAGACAATGTTACTAGTGTGTGTTTTTAAATTTGTGCCACTTTTTTTTTAAATTTTTGGGGTAATAGTGCAATACAGAATGCGCCAAATCCTGGAGGTGGTGACCTACAGAAAGCAGGAAAACTCTCTCCGCTTAAAGTGCAGC
Organism: Ctenodactylus gundi; assembly: GCA_004027205.1. Lineage (NCBI taxonomy): Eukaryota > Metazoa > Chordata > Mammalia > Rodentia > Ctenodactylidae > Ctenodactylus > Ctenodactylus gundi. The sequence continues at coordinate 67,642 of PVKB01004690.1, forward strand.
CTAAGAAGCTTCCCTGCAGAGGCCAGACTACCTGCCGAAGAACATATGATTCTGGAGAATTAGGCCAAAACTCAGGAACAGTTTCTTCGCAGATTGAGAATACACCCATCCTATGTCCTTTTCATTTGCAACCAGTGCCTGAGTATGAGTTTTTTTTTTTTTTTCAATTAATACTTGTTTTAATACTTGCCTATTTTTCAGCTAAGGAAATCACATTCTCCCATCCAATTCCTATTACCTTCCCTTCACACTTCGGTGCTATATTACATTTTAAAACTTTAGTTGTTGTTTTATAGGGCTAAAGGATAGACCCCTTGGTCTTCCATACACTAGGAAAGGGCTGTAGTACTGTGCTATATTGCCAGCCTTATATTTCATTTTTATAACTAATGTAGACATAGAAAAAGATTTCAACCCAGTGCAGTGGTACATGCCTATAATCTCAATTACTTGGGATACTGAGGCAGGAAAAAAACCTCAAGTTCAAGGCCAGCCTGGGCAACTAGTAAAGCCTTGCCTTGAGATAAAAAATAAAAAGGACTTGGGATAGAACTCAGTGAAAGTCTTCTAGTTTTAATCCCCAGTATCACAAACAAGCAAACAAAAAAAAAGGGACCTCATTTTAAAATGAGTTTTTTACTTTACCATAGGTGTGCTCATTAGTCATTTGTATTTTTTCTAAATTTTATTTTGGTTTTCTATCCCTACTAGAGGGTTTCTTATTTTTCATACTGTATTAAGCGGCCCTTGTAAGCTGGGCCTGGTGGTACAGTCCTCTAATCCTAGCACTCTGGGAGGCCGAGGCAGGAGGCAGGACAATTCCAAGTTCAAGCGTTCAAGCCCAGTGTGGGCAATTTAGCAACTTAGCAAGACCCTGTCTCAAAATCAGGAAAAAATAAAATAAAAATAGAGTCAGGAAGGTAGCTCAGTGTGAAGGCTCTGAGCTGAATCCCCGGTACCGAAAAAAGAGAGGCCCAAAACTCTATTTTAATATGATTATTATCGCATATGTTATGAACCTATTGAGCTCTTTGAGATAAATGTTTTTTTTTTTTTAATGGAACTATAGCAAGTAGTAAATGTGCCTAGAGAAAAATCCTATTAGATTTGGTTAGATTTTTCTAGTAGGTAATTTTTCAAAACAGAATTGTGTTGTTTTTTTAAAAAGTTCCCAAAGCTCTATTTTTATTTTAAATTTAAGAGTTACATTATCTCACAAATGAACTGATTTTTTTTTTCAATTTTGTAAGAAATTACACTTTTTGGGTTTAAATAGATTAACAAATTTAAGATTTAGCTAAAAAAAAAAGACCTGCAAATATGTGATATGTATACTAAATGCCAAATACCTTATTAATTTGTCCGTAAATTGAATCGTTGAAGTTCTGTTTACTTCTGAGGTTTTAGGCTCAGTATTTTCATAAAGCCTCAGGTTATAATGATCCGTCATGTGTTTTATGAAACTACTGTTTCGCTTTGTTAGTGTCATGTTGAATTTTGAGGTTAATACTTCTTGAGTAGAACTTAATCTCCTAAAAAGGAAGCTTTAATGATTGAAAACTTTTTTCCCCAATTGTGAAGTACTTACTAGCATTTGATTTTAAAAGTTTTAACTGGTGTAACAATTCCCCTCAGTTTTGACTCTACATTATAAACTATTATAGTCTTCGCTGTGTGAAAATAGTAACTCTTGTGTGTTCTTTAGTGCATCAACGAAGTAGTATATAGGCTCAAACAAGAAATTGAAGGGTTAAAAAAAAAGTTGAGAGCTTAACATTTGACATTTGAAACCATTGCCTAATTTGAGGTCATGTTACTTGTTATGTGTATATGGTACTTTGTAGCCAGAAGTGCTATGAACATTGAAATAATTGGAATGGCTCTAGAAAGCTTTATTCCCTAAGGCTCAAAGACAAAAATCTCACTAAGATGCACTCTGGCTTCAGATGATCTCTCATCCATAAATTATTAAGTGCTTAAAGAAAGTTGACAAACAACTGTAATTATCTGGACCCCAAAGGACATGTATAATTTAAGTTATATTGATATTCTAGTCAACCTGGAATCACCAGCTGGCAGTTGAAAAAAAACAAAGAATTTGAAGTAATTTTTAAATTTTATTAGATAAAAGTAGCTTCCTAAAAATGGTACTGCTTTGTTTACTGCATAGAGAGAGGTCAGTTTTTTCTGTTAGTTTAAATAACGCATATAAATATGTTTATTTAAACATATAAAGTAGACCCTTCCAGTTTAGATGAGATGAATAAAAGATTTTGCCTAAAGGTCTTTTTAAACTCTAAAAGGATATTCAGATGTTAATCATTTTTCACATAATGATAACCATCTCTTTGTTAAACTGGTAATAGAGCCAAGAATATAACATGCTCCTACCCTCCTTTCTTGTAAAGTTTACCATTTCATTGTCCTTGTGTAAGTGCCTCACGGTAACATGTTTAAAGTCTAGTTCTGGGCACGAGTGTAGGTGATGTCTTGTTATGCCTAGTGAAATAATAACTTCTTTCTGTAGCTGTCCAGTGTGTTATGTAAAACCAAACTTCCTTGCTGAAAAAGAAAATAGTTCTAAGTAGAAGTCTAGTAAATTGTTCTCCCAAGGCTTTTTTAAATGTTTGTATGTGAATACATAAAAATTACAACTCAGAAATGGGGCAGTTTTTTTTTTTACAGTAACATGTGTTTAATGCCAGCTTTCTTCCCTTAGACCTGAAACAGTGTTAAAAAATCAAGAAGTAGAGTTTGGCAGAAATCGAGAGAGGCTTCAATTTTTCAAGGTACAGATGATTTGGGAAGTTTTTATAATGATACTCATAAAGTACTAATAGGTATAATTTTTGTACCTAGACAAGTACCTACACTTCCTCTTAGGATTGGACTGAGGACCTCATCTGTTTTAGCCAGGCATTCTAACACGCGGCTATATCCAAGGTCTCTTTTTTTTGTAAGACAGGATCTTGTTAAGTTGCCCAGGATGGCCAATATCTTACCAGTCCTCCTGTCTCAGCCTTGCAAATAGCTGGGATTACAGACATGCCCCACTGTGCTGTGCTAGCCTAGTAGTTTTTAAAGGATTTATGGTAGTAGAAACCTTTCCTTTGAACAAACAGTAAGATTCTACAATCTTACTGAAAACCACTGTGTATTTTTTAAGAATTGATTTGGAAAGGGCCTTTTACATTGGGCCTTGTCCTCCCTGAGAAATTTTGGATAAACAGTTGAATATTACTATTTATCTGGACTTTATTTTAATAATCTTCAAAATGAGTTATGTCTAAGATCATTGTCTGCATTAATTTGTTTTTAGTATATAATGTAAAATATTAATTGAACACTTTGAACATTGGTTGACATTTTTAGTGTCATATTTATATCTTTATCATGAATGCAAATTCATAATGTACTAACAGTTGTATTTCTTAAAACTTTTTTTTTTTTTTTACAAAATTTAGTGGAGTTCAAGAGTTTTTAAGAATGTGGCTGTCATCCCTCCTGGAACTGGAATGGCCCATCAAGTAAACTTAGAATATTTGTCAAGAGTGGTTTTTGGAGAAAAGGACTTTCTCTACCCAGACAGTGTAGTTGGCACAGATTCTCATATAACCATGGGTAATGGTTTGGGAATTCTGGGATGGGGTAAGTGACAAATACACTTCATTTCTCTTTATGAGGGGAATTGAGAACTCTATCAAATAACCTAATAGCTGGACTTTATAGTCTCACGATGCTCTGCTTTTTAATTAGTCATAGCATCAGCAACAACAATAACAAAAAATCTGAAGAGTCCAAAAATTATGTGGTAAATGATTTATGAAAAGTAATTCACGTAATGTCAACACAGCGCTACTGCTTGTGAGGTAATTGTAGTCACAATGATGACAGTTTTGGTACTATAAATGTACTCCCTTAGTCTTTCAGCAACTTATTGGCTTTATAAATCCAGATTCCTTTAGGGCATTTTACTCAATGCCCTTCTCAGTCTGGTGTCTTTTAAGCCATTCACAATCCATAGCAACCTTAGATACTAGTCATAAATTTCCTAGAGTAGGCTGTGTTCTTTTTGCCTTGTGGCTTTGGTGACTGTTCCTTGTTTTGTTTGTTTTTCTGTTCTGTTTTGGTTTTGTTTTTTGTTTAGTTGAGACACAGTCTCACTTTATAGTCCAGGCTGGTCCTGAACTCCGTATGTAGCCAACCAAGGCTGGCCTCAAACACATGACAGTCCTACCTCAGCCTTCTGATTGTCAAAATCAAAGGCATGTACCACCACACCTGGCTTATGTGGTATTATGGAATTGAACCCATGGTATTAAACTTGTTAAACAAATGTTTTAACTGCTGGCTATGCCTCCATCTCCTGTTTTTGTTTTGTTTTAATTTTAATTCACTTAGTTATTATTGTCATGATACCTGGCATTGAACCCAGGACTTTTCACTGAGCTACATCCTCAACCCATTTTTTTGTTTTTATTTTTGAGAGGGTTTCACTAAGTTGCTACGTTACCCAGGCTGGGCTTAAACTTGCCATAATCCTGCTTCAGCCTCCCAGAGTGCCAGGATTACAGGCGTGTACCACCAGGCCTAGCTCCAAACCCTTCATTGCAGAAGTGTAACTATCGTCAGTTTTCACTTCCGAGATTAAACTCACTTGCTTCTTGAAAGCCTTAAGCCTGAGTCAGGTGTCTCACTTCATACTTATTTCTGTAGTGTGTTATAATGGTTGAGATTTGTTCTTTTTCATTAGATTGAGATTCCCGCCTCCCACCCCAGGACTGGAGATTTAACACAGGGCCATTGTATTGTGCTACATCCCCAGCCCTTTTTTATTTTTCATTTTGAGATGGTCTCTGAGTTGCCCAAGTTGAGCTCAAACAGTGATGTGATTACAGGTGTATGTCACTTTGCCTAGCTAGAACTAAGCTTAAGGTTGACAAGAGTTGGGGTTATGTTCATGTCTGTGTCTTAAGCATAATACAGTGCCTACTATATTCACTAAATGTTTATTAAATTTAAAGGTGAAAACTTTTTCAACCATGTGAGTAGAATTTTTTAGTGTGTGTGGCTTGGGATTCAAGGTTCACAGTAATATTGACATAGCAGCTTTTTGTGAGATACTATATAAGTAAACAGCTCATGAAACATCTACGGCTTTAAATGTTACAGAGCTAATTAATTATCTTTAAATAATATACCTGTCCTTATTACTAGGAGTTGGAGGCATTGAAACAGAAGCAGTTATGCTTGGTCTGCCAGTTTCTCTTACTTTACCGGAGGTGGTTGGGTGTGAGTTAACTGGGTCATCCAATCCTTTTGTCACATCCATAGATGTTGTTCTTGGCGTCACAAAGGTAAGTTAGTTATAGTAGTTGTATGACTTAGTGGACTTTTTTTTTTTAACGTAAGTAAAGGAGCCCACAAGAGCAGGAATTTTGGTTTATCTCATATTGCTAGCTCTCACATTAACCACATCAGAATTATCAATAATAGTAACAGCAAACATATAACGGTCAGTTTTTAAATACAAAAATTGTTTACTAAGTTTTATCTTCAGTGCTAGGGGAGACTATTAAATGGATGCTACTAAACTTATGTGTTTTTTTGTTGTTTGAAAACTGAACTCAAGGCTCTCTCACTGAGTTTCATACCTACTTCCCAGCTGTTTAGAAAAAAAAATACATTTGAGGCAGGATCTCTGAAAGTTACCAGGATGGCCTCCTACCTCAGCCTTGCAGAGTACTGTGATGCCCCACCATGCCTAACTCTTTATCATTTCAGTTCTGAGAAAACTACAACACATGGGGATTAATACTAAAGGGTTGTAGAACTAAATGGTCAAATAGTATGAACAAAGATTCTGACCCAGAAAATCAAGTTTGGGTTTTTATTTGCTTTGTTTTGTTTTTCCTCCCAATACTGAGGACTGAGCCCGAGACCATCACTCTCAAATGACTCCTCACTGCTTTTGTGTGGGTTTTTTGTGGGGTTTTTTTTGTTTTGTTTTTTGTTTTGTTTTTTTGAGACAGGATCTTTCTGAGTCACTTAAGTTGCCCAGGCTGAGCTCCACCTTGAGGTCATCCTACCTCAGCCAGAGTGCCTGTCATAATCAAATTTTGAGTTCCTGCTAACTATTACTCTTTACTGCCTTTAAATATTGACTACATGACATTTAGCAAAAGTCTGTTTACATCTCTTAGTATTTGATTGAATTATTTGCTCTTTAGGAACCATTATTAGGTAATGCTTTCAAAAAAATCAACTCTAGAAATGTAATAAAGTCAAATTTTTTCTATCAGCTGTATTGACATTTCTTTGAAGTATTAAGTAGAAAGTCTTCCTCTGGTCTTTAAAATATTGGCTACATGCTTTTAATATGTATACTCAAGAGATTCCCTGTGAACAATTACTTGTAACTTTCCAGCTTAACTCATATTTTTAAATGACTGCACGTCAATAATTTCCACATATAATTTAAGTTGGATCCTACTTTAGCATTTTTGGTTAAATTATTGATCTGAAGGCTTTTAAGATACTCCACAGGGTAAGAAAATGTTAGTACTGCCTCTCTGCATTTGGAATCGATTGTTCTTCCTAATTAGCAAAAAAATTTTTGTCCTCTTAAGGGAAGTGACTGATCAAGAAATTCAGTTGAGAATTGCAGGATTATTCCCAAAAGAAAAGAAATAGCATATATTATTTGTAGAGAAATCAATTCACAGACATTTGGAAAATACTGCTTTTAGACCCCTCTGGCTATTTTTTTTCCTCAATAATACTACTAGATATTTGACATTTTAGCTTATTGTTGGAAAATTTTAATCTATTATGTATGTTTGTATTTACTGAATATATTTCTTAACTTTCTGTTCAGTATTTATCCTCCCCGCACCCCCAAATACATTATTGTGGTACCTTATCAGTTTGATGTAGGCAGCATTCCGCTTAGTATGTATGGCTTACTATGTCTAATCTGTGTTTCTCTTATCCTCAGAGTACAACCGTAAGTATAAAGAAACACCTTTCTTTAAGGTTTGAGTTGCTACATCTTTAAGAGAGAGTTTAAGTGGTTCTGAGTACCTCTGAAATGTTACGAGTTACCATATTGATAGATTGAGGATTGTATCACTTTAGTCACTTTTCTAGACACTCTTTCCACTCAACCTGAGATCATTTTACAATTTTAAAAAAAATGGAGTTGCTGTTTTGATTATTTGATTTTAGAAGGAGTTAAGTTTAAAACTAAATGCTAAGTCTTATCAAAATGGAGTTTATATATAACTAATAACATTATAAATATTTGAGTTAGGAGTTATAATACAAAGAATTTTTACAGTGATTGCATAATTTTAGCAATGCATAGCCTCATCAGTATATTAGTAATTTATTAAATCTAGGAGACCATCAGATTTTGAAGTCTTACTGTTTTATGTGTTACTAGAACAAAAAAGGGCTGCCAGTTCAACAGGCTATACCCTAATTTCATGTTAATGGTGCCATCTTGAGCTTGTGGGCCCCTTTTACTCCAGATAACAATAACATTTGATCATTCTCCGATTGACTGTTAAATTTCTTGAGAAACCAGAATAGTTCCTGTTTATTGGATAGATATTAAATTTTAAGAGTTTTAGGAAATGCTAATCTTATCATTGCTAATTTTGTGTTTTTGTGTATCCTTTCATATAGCACCTCAGGCAAGTAGGAGTGGCTGGAAAGTTTGTAGAGTTTTTTGGAAGTGGAGTTTCGCAATTATCTATTGTCGACCGAACTACAATAGCAAACATGTGTCCAGAATATGGTGCTATCCTTAGCTTTTTCCCTGTTGACAATGTGACATTGAAACACTTAGAACATACAGGTAAGATAGAAGATCAGAAGAGACTTACTATATTTCTTTCTGATAATATTTAATAGTAAATTATGTCAAATATGGTTTTTCTGATAATATTTAATAGTAAATTATGTCAAATATGGTTTCTTTTTTATACTTTTTGTTTTGTTTTTTTGTTTTGTTTTGTTTTTTCTTTTTTGGGGATAAGGTCTTGCTCTGTAGCCCAGGCTGGCTTTGGACTCAGGATAATCTGCCTGCCTCAGCCTCCCTGTGCTGGGATTACAGGCATGCACCATCATGCCCAGCTTTATATGGTGCTAGGTAATTGAACTCAGGGCATTGCACTTTAACTACTGTGCCATTCCTTCAGTCCCAAACATTATATTTAATATTAATGAAATTATCTTATTTTGAAATGTTTCCCAAACAATATCAGAAGTATGGGAGAGTTTGTGTCCTTGAACTGTAGTTTCCTGTGATCCATTGACAGAAGTTTAAAAGAATTATTGAAACTGTCACAAGCTAGCATGTTCCTTGTTTCAGTGAGAAATCGAAACTGAAGCAACAGTCTGAATTTACAGGAGAAAGCTTTAATTGTAAAACAAAGGAATTGCACAGTGACTGATTAAAGCACTTGACTTGCAATCACAAGGCCCTGGGTTCATTCTCCAGTACCACATAAAGCTGGGCTTGGTGACAGTTGCCACACTCCCACTCAGGAGGCTGAGGCAGTTGGATTGTTGTGAGTTCAGGACCAGCCTGACTGCAGAGCAAGACCCTTTCTCAAAAGAAAAGAAAAAGAAGAAGAAGAAGAAGGGAAGCACAGAGATCAAGCCAGTTCCACAAAAAAATAGGAAAGGCCTTCATTTTGAGAAACTGAAGGGGACCTAGGCCTGAAAAGGTGAATTAAACTCATACATCACAAAATAATGAACAAGGGGCTGAGGAATGGCACAGCAATTAAAGCGCTTGCCTAGCAAATGCAAGGCCCTGAGTTCGATTCCCCAGCACCATGTAAGCTGGGCATGGTGGCACATGCTTGTAATTCCAGTACTTATAATGCTGGGGCTGGAGGATTATGATGAGTCCGGGGCTAGCCTGGTCTCCTTAATGAGTTCAGGACCAGCCTAGGCTACGGAGTGAGAGACCCTGTCTCAAAAAAAAAAAAAAAAAGAAAAGAAAGACATCAGATTTATGGGCCAGGGTCTGATTGATCATTATCTTAGTCTTGGTTTCCTAGCTCCAAAGTTTTATGGTAATAAAGAATACAAAATATCAAATTCTGTTTTACTTTCAGTTATGTATTGAGCATCTGTATACTGAAGTGAAAAGGCAGCTTTTTAAGGTCTTTCTGCCTCAGAAGAAAGCACAAGTCATGCTTTTAAGTAATTTGAGGTTAAGGGGCCCTGAGCTAGTTTGTCCTCTGTTGCTATGGTGGTGGTCTTTCTGTGAAAACTGATGATATTTATGTCAAAACCACCAATCTTCACCTCATTTTTCTCTCATATTGCTGAATCTGCCCATTCCTGCTCGGGGATGAGAGGTTTCAGTTTAATGGAAGTCAAGATTGAGCATATTCTCAACTGTCTCATTCTACAACCAGGAGTAGAGGAACCAAACACAAATCAGTGTTTTTTCCAAAGAAGAATTTTACCAAAAGTAACATAGGATAATAGATTCCACACCTTTTTATAGCCTAATTTAGTAGGATCTTTAACCAGTCTTCCATTGACTATTTAAAATAGAAGGAAAGGGCTCTGGGTGTACCTTAGCGGTTAAAGTGCTTGCCTAGTAAGCTCAAGACCCTGGGTTTGATTCTCCAGCACCATGTAAGCCGGATGTAAATCCCAGTACTTGGGAAGCTGAGGCACGAGAATTGCCATGAGTTTGAGTCAGCCTGGGCTATGTAGTACGTTCAGGACCATCTTGGAATTCAGAACAAGTCCCTGTCCCCTCATAAAAATAAAAATAAAAAGGTTCGTACAATATCAGAATGTGTTATATTTATTTATTTATAGTTTTTTTTTTTTTTGGTGGTGGTGGTGCTAGGGACTGAATTCAGCACCTTTACACTGAGGTATCCCCTCACCCCTTTATTCTAAAATAGAAAACCACTAAGTCATTAAATTGTCGAGGCTAGGCTTGAATTAGTGGTCTTCCTGTCTCACCCTCCTAGAGTGCTTGGGTTATAAACATGTGCCGTGACCATGTCTAGCTAGAATGAGTTGATACTCATAAGAGTATTTTTGAAAAAGTAAATCTCTGATTGGGGTTATGCTGGAAGATGTTTATAATCCTAGCATTTGGGGAGGCAGAGTTGGAGCCCAGCCTGGACATTTCAGTGACTTAGACTCTGTCTCAATATTTAAAAAAAACAAAAGCTTGGGGGTAGGGATATATAGCTTAATACAAAGTCCCTTGGTTCAATGCTCAGTATCACAAAAAGAAAAAGTAGGACTTTATTATTATTTACCCTTTTCTTTTTATGAACAGATCATTGTTGAGCTATTCTTCTATAATCAAAGGTATATTTGAGGGGATATATTCAGTGTTCTTCAGTTTGAAGGTCTATTTTTTATAAGGAAATGAATTAAACAGCAAACTGGATGGGCCATTGGAAACTCTGGAAGGAATGGTCCCATAGAATGCAAACCTTCCTCATATATGAATTTTGGTTAGTAGAACATTGAAGAAGTAGTAACAGGTCCTCATGACTTAACATACTAATTTGCGTTAGGATATTGGTGACCTGTTACTGTGTAACAAATTAACCTAAAACTTACTGGCTTTGAACAGTAATCATTATTATAATCTTACAGTTTCAGTGGGATAGTAATTCAAACAGAGCACATAGGGGACAACTTGTCTTTGCTTTATGTCTGGGGTCTTGACTGCAAAGCTTGAAAGCTAGGGCCTAGAGGCCAGCATGGTGGGGCATGCCTGTAATCCCAGCACTCAGGAGGTTGGGGCAGGAGGATTGCTCTGGGTTTGCGGCTACCCTGGGCTACGTAGTGAGTTCAGAACCAGCTTCAGAGTGAGTGAAGACCCTGCCGCCCCTCACCCCAATGCCCCCACCCCCCAAATAACAAGTTAGAGCTTGGAATCCTGACGGGTTGTTATGTACATGTCTGACAGTAATTGCCACAATCTCCTAGGGGTAATCTGGGCTGTTTCAAATGATGACTTTTCAAAGGTAAGGAGAGAAGAGTGGTGTAAGTAAAGAGGTTAAGTTTTACCACACCTGTTTCTTGCTCATCACCAGATTTTTGTGCCTTTACCCTCAAGATTTCAGAATTCCTTACTAGGTTTTTGTCGTTCCTTCTTTTTCAGGTTTTGACAAAGCCAAACTTGAGTCAATGGAAACATACCTTAAAGCTGTGAAATTATTTCGAAATGACCAGAATTCTTCAGAACCTGAATACTCTCAGGTATAGGCAAATAACTCTCATAGTAGTAATTAGAAGTATAAATAATTCTAGCAACTGGGCACTTAAGTTTGTATCCTAAGATTTTTTAACTGTACAAGCATTGTGAGCAATTATTTAGTCTTTCTGCCAGTTTCCTCTTCTCTAAAATAAAAAATAATACCTACCTCATCAAATTCTTAGATAGTAATTCATAGAACTGTTCAAGGTACAGAGTAAGTTCTTGATAAGGGATTGTTAGCATTCTTTAATAGCTATTATTTATGACCCATTAATTTAATTTTATTATTTTTACATGGATTTTTCTTGTGTTTACAACTGACTTATGACCCTATTTTTCACTAGTTTGTTAAAGGGAAATACTGTTAACTGGTCTTAAATGTTTTAAAGGTATTTTTCAGCCTAACCAAGTAGAAATTTATATTAAAATAGGTAGAATTTGCTTTCAGTAAGTCTTAATTTTAACAGAATTTACTTCTAGGAGCCAATCTTGTCTAGGAGTGTATTAAGTATCTCTGATAACTTAATCAAAACTTGATCAAAACTTGATCAAAAAATGAGTTGAGGATACAGCATAACGTGAAGGCCTTGAATCCTATCTCCAGCAGCAGTTATTTAATTTATTAGAAAATTTTAAAGAAAAGGAAAAAGTAAATAAATGGAAGAACTGGGGTGGTAAAATAAATTTGCTTGCTTAAAAAAACATGACCATATTAAGAAATAAAATTCCTTAGGATGTTGATTTCAGAAAAACTCTTTCAGTGCATACTTATAGACTAGGAGCACAGCTCAGCAGTTAGAATGCTTGTAAAACATGTGCAAGGTCCTGGGTTCAATTCCCCAGCACCAGATAAGCCAGATGTGATGGCACATGCCTGTAATCCCAGCACATAGGAGCCTGAGGCAAGAGGATTGCCATGTATTCAACGCCAGGCTGGGCCACGTAGTGAGTTCAGGACCAGTCTGGACTACAAAGCAAGACCCTTTCTCTAAAATTAATAAATGAATGAATGTATAGTTAGGACAAAGACTAGGGTCACCTGAACTCAAAGTAAAAGAAAAATGGAATTGATAAGAATAAATAAGGATATTAAGTAATAACGAAAGCCATAGTGAAAGGAAGTTTCAGATTGGTTATATACACATAAAATGCCCCAAAAATGTTTAAAAATATCAGAAGATAATAAATAGAAATTCATTTGGGGGGCAACCTAAAGCTTTAGTATACTTTTTCCCCTTATAGCCTCCTCCTTTCCCCTACTATATTCTTCCCAGTAAAGTGTTTTCTTCCCAAAAAAAGGAAAAAAAGAGACATCTGGTTAAACCTAGTTGGGAAGTGAGATTAACAAAGTAATAATTTCTTGACCAAAGAAACAGACTGATTTGGAGGATTGTGGCCAAGAAGATCTGGAACCAAGGGAGAAAACAGTTTCTCAGTTCTGTTGCTGTTGCCTCTGTTGACCAGACTTCCTATCTTGTAAACTGATAAAGGAAGAATGGCTATTAACCATTCTTTCCTTGATCTCAGTGCAAAACAAGGGTAAATTTGGAACTCGGGCACAATAGGTCAGTAGCTGATACAAAGTAAATCATAGGGCATTTATTACAGCATGTTTATGTTTATAGAGAGAAATGTTTATGGAACCTTTTTCTTTTTTGGAGGGGAGGGAAGGGTAGTAGTGATTGAACCGAAGGATGTTGAGCTGTATTCCCAACCCTTTTATTAAAATTTTATTTTGAGGCAGAGTTTTGCTAAGCCTCCTGAACAGCTAAGATTATGATCGTGTGTCACTACACCCAGCACATATTTTTCATAGATTATACAGTTAATGTGGTAATTTGATTGCATAATCTGCTAGTCTTGTTTTTAGTAAGTTCTTACATTTTCTGTTCTACAAATAAATTTAAATGGGCTTATTTAAAGTATTTCTAGGGAAATGTTTCATCAAAATTAATTGTATTTAAATAAATGTATTTATATTGCTTCAGAAAGTAATGCTTGAATTGAATTTAAATTTGTACTTAGACATTCTTTTTCTTCCTCTTCTGTTTTCCTAGGTAATACAGATTAATCTGAATTCAATAGTTCCATCTGTCAGTGGTCCAAAAAGACCTCAGGATAGAGTTGCTGTGACAGATATGAAAAGTGATTTCCAGGCTTGCTTAAATGAAAAGGTAAATTACTTTATTGTTACTTTGATGTTTCAATAGACTTTGTGTTAAATAGTAAAGGAACCAGCAAATTTATGGGATTGACCTATA
>PVKB01004690.1:81262-128850 GCA_004027205.1 Ctenodactylus gundi
TTTTTTTTTTTTTTTTTTTTTTTTTTTTTTTTTTTTTTTTTTTTTTTTTTTTTTTTTTTTGATATGGGGTCTTATAAGTATTCCAGGCTGGAATCAAACTATAGGTCTCAAGTAGACCACAGCCTCCCATGTAGCTGAGACTACTTGCCTTCAGATGATATATTTTTATAACTTGTGGCATGTACCAGCAGCCTCTAGTTGTCCTTCTGTCTGATGTACAAACTCAATCATTTGGTGAGCTTATTCCAAGCTCTGCTGTGAGGACCTGAGGTTAACTGTCTATTTAAATTTAAGTTAACTAAAATTTAATAAAGTTTAAAATTAAGGGTTAGTTACAGTCTCATTTCAAATACCAGACAACTTCACATAGCTATAGCTCTTGGATTGGACAGCATAGATTCTGAATTGTTAGAGCATCATGGGACTGTTGATGAATAATCTTAACCTTCTAGACTTTTCTGACTTCTTAGACTAGGATAAAATCCCTAGACTGTATAATTACTTGCATAGAATCTAATAAAATGAAACTGAGTAACAAGTGACTTCTTTGGCTTTTGGGGGCTTATATTTTCTCAGAATTAAGGTTTTAATCGTATCATTTTTTTCTGTTTTTATCAATTCTTGACTTCTATTTGGAAATTTCTACAGATACCAAATAGTGTATAGTGAGTTGCCATACATCTAACACTCAATTTCATTAGCCAATCTTGTCTCATTTCTTTGTACTTACACACATAGGATCACTAAAAGCAAATCTTTAGTTAGAGCTTGTACTACCCTTTTTTTTTTTTTTTGTACTGTCTCTTGAGAATTATTTTTAGCAGGAATAAATAGAAAACAGAGACAAATAGAACCTAGATTCTAGTGGCTGTATTCACATAGTAAACAAATTTTTCTTGTGATTGTTCTCCTATCATGACTATGCAAAAAATCATGCTTCATCTGAATATAGCTAGTGAACGTTGTGAACCTTCACTTTCACTAACAAGTAGAACTTTGAATATTAAATCATCAGGTGTCATCTGCTGTATTTTCAAAAGTCTTTTTGTTTGGTTTTCTATCAGTCTCATAATATCTACCTTGTATTTATTGGCAAATGTCTGTAGGTTGGATTTAAAGGGTTCCAGATTGCACCTGAAAAACAGAATGATACCGTCTGCATTCATTATGAAGGAAGGGAATATAATCTGTCTCATGGATCAGTGGTCATCGCTGCAGTTATCAGTTGTACCAATAATTGCAATCCTTCTGTCATGCTTGCTGCCGGTAGGCTGTGGTTTGTGGCTGTACTTATTTTGTGGGGGGTTTTTTTGTTTGTTTGTTTGTTTTGTTTTGTTTTGCTTTTCATTTGTATTCGTTGTCTCTGTATTAGATAACCCATGAGTGAGGTCCTAAGGCTTCTGAGATTTATTTTTAATACACAGATCATTTTTTGTTTTTATTAGTTATATATCTAATAGTTTTAGGTTATATCTGTTTTACGTGTAGTAAATGTTAAACTTCCCTTAGTTAATTATTATGGCATGTAAAAACAGCTCTTTGGGGGCTGGAGAAATGGCACAGTGGTTAAAGTGCTGAGTGTCTTAAGTTCAATTCCCCAGCACCACATAAGCTGGGTGTGGTGGCACACGCCTTTAATCCCAGCGCTCAGAGGCTGGGCCTAGAGGATTGCCATGAGTCCAAGGCCGGCCTGGGCTCCATAGTGAGTTCAGGACCCTAATGAGCTGCAGAGCGTGAGCCTGTTTCAAAAAAAAAAAATTTTTTTTTCGCCTGTTGGTGTGAGCCTTTACCTTAATAATGTACAATGTAATAGTTAATATATGTTTGTTTGGTTTTTTTTTTTTCCTGCACTGGAGATTGAGACCCAAGGGCATTGACGTGCAAGCACTTTATCACTGAGCTATATTGCTAATACTTTTCTTTTAATTTTGAGAAAAAGTCTCACTAAATTGCCCAGGCCAGCCTTGAACTTGCTGTTCTTCTGCCTTAGCCTCCCAAGGAGCTGGAGTTATAGGCATGCAAGAAATTTTTAATTTCTTTAGTTTTGTGTGTTTATTTTTAAGGGCCTCACTCTGTTGTCCAGGCTGGTCCTGAACTCAATTTGTAGCTCACGTTTGCCTCAAACTCATGGGAATCAACATATCTCAGCCTCCTCTAAGTTCTGGGATTACAAGGCAGGTGCCACCACACCCATCTTATGTAGTCTTGGGGAACTGAACTCAGGACTTGCACTTCCTAGGCAAGCATTCTCTATTCCTCCAGGCCCATTGATATCTTTTAAGTGATGCATATCAGTAGAATAAAATGGGCAAAATAATAAAGATAAACTTGAAAATTTGGTCTAATCTTAACTGGACTTCAACTTCTGTTAAAAGAGGAAAAGATATCCTGCACTTAAAAAATAATTGTTTCTCTTCATACAGGTCTTTTGGCTAAAAAAGCAGTTGAAGCTGGTCTGCATGTTAAACCTTACATTAGAACAAGTTTATCTCCAGGCAGTGGGATGGTTACACATTACCTCAGTTCAAGTGGAGTGTTGCCATATCTTAGTAAGCTTGGGTAAGTGACCATTATTACTGTTTGTATTGACCTTAACATTAGCAGGTATTGAAGCTGTTTATTAGTGTTTTAGTTAGGAAGAGAAAATAGAAGAAAATATGTTATAGTTCTGCTTGTTACCTTGCTTTACTACACAGTCTCTGAGGCCTTTTCACAGCAAACATTCATTGGGTATATCCAATAAGCAAGGCACTGTGTTGGCTGCTTAGAAGCAGAACAAGTGATGCGTAACTTGAGGATTCTGACTTGCAAAGACAAACAAAACAAGTAATGCAACAGAAAATAGAAGAGTAGTACCAACTGATAATTTCCATGAGTTATGCAGTTCAGAAAAGAATAACATCTTAACAGTTTGCATTTAGTAAGTAAATTGCTTGAGGTTTTATAAGATCATTGGGTCTGTAATACCTTGTGTTGTCCCTGAATGTTATAGGAAGTAACTTTTATATTTCTTATGTAATCAAAACAAATTGATGCAAATTGTTTTTAGCATATATTTTGAAGGATTTTTTCTGATATAAAAGGAAGTCAGGTGTGACGGTGCATGCCTGTAATCCCAGCACTTGGGAGGTTGAGGCAGGAGGACTGCCGTGAGTTTGAGGCCAGCGGGGGCTGCATAGTGAGGTCAGGATGAGCCTTCTCTACAGAGAGAGACCCTGTTTCAAAAAAAATAAATAAATAAATAAATTTTTGCTTTTAGGACAGTAACCTTAAGGCACTTTAGAGGATTATATCTGTAGTTGTTTAGTTTCATCACCTTGGAATTACTGTCAGGGACTCCTCTTTGTAGAGAATTAGAAGATACTCCGAGTGCCTAGTTGCCATTTTGGAGTCTTGGTAAAATTATTGTAAGTAGCTAGGTTATCTTGATACTTCACAGTTTAAACAAACGCTTTGTGTGGGAGTATAATACAAATTTTTTTAAAAAATTATGTCCTCTTGCAAGCAAGTGGGGATTTGAGGGATTTTCTGTGTAATGTGATAGGTGCTGTTCACCTAACAGTGCCCTAAGTACTGTATCATGATGGCACTTCAAAGGTTTGCGTTCTCTGCGGATAGCATGCTTGAGAATTGGACTTGATTTTTCAAAATGCTGTGAAATTAATGTATTAATGATTAAGCCGTGTATTATGAATATTATTTTGAGTAATGTTATTACAGAGATATAAAGGAAAGATAAACATTTTTCTTATAACTGATATGCTACCCATTCACACTTCATTTTTTGAAATGCAGATTTGAAATAGTTGGCTATGGATGTTCAACATGTGTGGGAAATACAGCACCCTTGTCAGAAGTGGTGTTAAATGCAGTAAAACAGGTAAATGTGTTGATTGTTTAGACATCCAAGGAGGTTTTCTTAACTGTATCTTGTTATTAAATTATAAAAGATACATTGATGTATTTATGTTTCTGTTTTTATACCTCTTTGGAAGAGTAAGCCGTGAATCTTTAAGTGATTCAAAGAATCATTTCTAGATTTTTAAGTCCTCACTAATATGAGGACTGAAGTTAATGTAGGTTTATAGGATTTTTTGTTCTAATTTGTTTTGGGGGGTAGGGTTGTTTTGTTTTTATGTTTTGAGTCAGGTTCTCATCTAAACTCACCATGTAGCCCAGGCTGAGCTCAAGCACATGGCAATCCTCCTGCCTCAGCCTCCCAAGTGATGGGATTACAGGTCTGCACCACCACACCCAGCGTTTGTGGTGCTGGGGAATCAGACTCAGGGCCTTGCCTTTGCTAGGCAAGCACTCTATCCATCAGGGTTGGGGGGTTGGTTGTTTCATCTTCAGAACTGTCATGTATATGAGATTGCTTTTGTTGTTGTTTTCAGGGAGATTTGGTTACCTGTGGAGTTTTATCTGGAAACAAAAATTTTGAAGGTCGTCTTTGTGATTGTGTTCGTGCCAATTATCTGGCCTCTCCACCCTTAGTGGTGGCTTATGCCATAGCAGGCACAGTGAATATAGATTTCCAGACAGAGCCATTAGGTATGTTTTTCTTTATATATAAGGGAGATGAAGGGAGAGTGCATGTATGTGTGTTTCTTTGGCTATCCATTCTTATCCATTCTTCACCAAAACTGTGAAGCATAAAAAATGTACAAGTAATTAGTCCTCACTGCTTAAGCCTGGTGTGCCCTGTTGAATAATTTACTTGATTCCCATAATACGTCTTTGAAAAGGTATGATTTTCTTTCTTTAAATACTGAATACCATGTTCAAATCTTTGAACCAGGTACTGATCCTACCGGTAAGAACATTTACCTGCATGATATTTGGCCTAGTAGAGAAGAAGTTCATCGGATAGAAGAAGAACATGTTATATTATCCATGTTTAAAACACTGAAAGAGAAGATAGAAGTAAGTCTTGTTTCTTTTTCAGTTTGGTAAATATTCTTTTGTGTTATGTGGCTTGTTTTTGGAATAGAATGTGAATTTAAATATTTTGTTTTCGAAGTTTCATTATTTTGAATACAGTTTTTAATAAGGGATGATCAGTTTGTATCTGGAATTGCTAATTATAAAGAGAATGACTTAAGAGTTTTATAAATTAAGCCAGGTGTGGTGGCACACACCTGCCTGTAATCCCAGCACATGGAAGGCTGAGACAGGAGGATTGCTGTGATTCCAAGACCAGCCTGGGCTATAAAAAAAAAGTGTTATAATTGATCTTACTTACTTACTAGGAATATATAACAGGCACTTATTTTGGCATCCTAAATGTGGGCAGTTATAGAAACTACTTGTCAAACTGGGCAGCATAGTTCATGCCTGAAATACCAGCACTCAGGACACTGAGGCAGGAGGATTACTGTGTGTTCATGTGCAACCTGGGCAACATAAGGAGTTCAAGACCAACATATACTAAGGAGTGAGACTCTGTCTCAGAAGAAGAAAAAAAGAATATAAATATGTAAACAGAAAAGGCACTCAGCAGATGCTTGTTGACGCCCGACTCTGTGCCAAATCTTGTGGGTGTTTTTGGTACATTGTCTTTTTTTGTTTTGTTTTATTGATAATGACAGTTGAACCCTGGGCTTTTGCACTGAGTTACATCCCTTATCCCTTCCCCCCAACCCCTTTTTCTTTTTAATTTGGAGGAATGGTCTAACTAAGTTGTCCAGGCTGGGGTCAAGCTTGCAGTTATCCTGCCTTAGGCTCCTAGGGTACTAAGATTATAGGCATGCACTATCGCACACAACTCTTGTAGATACTTGAAAGACATTAGTGAACAAAACAAAATTTTGATGGGGAAAGAGAAACAGTGACGAGTAAGGAAAATAATAAGAGTGAAGATAATCATTTGTTCAAAATTAGTAGATAGCAGTTTGTATAAAATGATTGTTGAAAAGATATCAGCATAGGCCATGGTACAAGCCTATAATCCCAGCACCCTTGGGTGCTGAGGCAGGAGGATCATAGGTTTAAGCCCAACCTGGGCAGCTTAGCGAGACCCTGTCTCAAAATCAAAATCAAGAAGTGGGTTAGGGATGTAGTTCAGTGTGAAGGCTCTGGGGTCAGTCCCAGTAACACAAAAGAAAGATTAAGGAAAGGACTAAGGGATTACAGAAAGGATTAAATGAGGGATTAAGGAAGGGATTAAGGGATTACACAAAGGGTTGAGGGGTTGAAGGAAGGATTGAGAAAAGATTAAGGGATTAAGGAAAGGGAAGGGAAAGGAAAGCAGGATGCAGGTTATCCATATATGTGAATAAAGAAGAGAGCTTTCCAGGTACAGAAATAATCACTGTAAAGGTCTTAAGAGGGAATGGTATCGAATGCAGTGTTGCTAGAGCGTAGTTAATAAGGATGGTACAGAAAATAATGTCAGAGAGAAGGTGCAGGGCTAGATCAGCCAGGGAATTACAGGACATTGGAAAAAACAGTCTCTGACCTTGAGTTAGGAGAGAATGGGGAGAAATAGGAGTATTAGTTACCTTTTTTGCTGGACACAGTACCCGAAACGCACAACTTAAGGGAAGAAAAGCTTATTTTAGCTCACAGTTTTAAAAGGTCTCAGGTCATTCATGGGTGGCTGGCAATGGCAAGAAGAGCCTGGCAGAGAATATTTGCTTACCATTATCACTTGCAAGAGGAAGGATCCCACAACTAGGCAAGGCTGGGGGTTATCCTTCCAGGCCAAACCCTCAATAATTCACACTTTCCTACTATGCCTCACCTCCTAACAGCAGGGGAGGCATTCCAGATCTAAAACATAAAAGGAAGATTTTTGAACAGAAGTATGTTACAATAGACTAAAAAACATCAGCATGTGTATTGAAAATGCTGGGCAGGGAGGGGAGCTGGGTAAGGTGACTAGAATCAGAAAGACTAAAGTAGTCACAGGTATAAAAGGTTTTGATGGAATGGACCATTGGGGTAGCAGTGGAAGTGGTGAAAAATGATGAGATTTTGAATAAAGTATAAAGGCAGGACCAGTAGCCAGTGATGTGAAACAAATATTAATGTATTGAGAAGAGCAGAGGGTTTCTTTGTGGTAGTATTTCTAAAGATTGATAGACTACCTCATAAATGTAGTCTTGCACAATATATATAGATCATTCTAAATTATTCAGCATTTTTTTACTCAAAAATTCTTATGTTCTGTTTACATTGAAACTTGGGAGTTTTGGTTTTGTTTTGTTTGGTTTGGTTGGTTGGTTGGTTGGTTGGTTGGTTTTGACCATACTAGGAATTGAACATAGGACTTCTGCTCTGAGCTACAGCCCCAGCCCCATTTTGTTGTTCATTTGGGACAGGATCTTGCTAAGTTTTAGCCCAGGCTGGGCTCTACTCTGCTGCCTCAGCTCCCAAAGTGCTGGGATTACAGGCCTATACTACTGGCCCAGCTAAACTTAGTTCTTGAAGTTTTCATTAAGGCCTGGTGGTCTAGAATTTAATAAGTGTGTTTTTATTCATTCTTTCTAAAAACGTGATTTAGTAGAAAGCAGTGTTTTAGCTTTCTAAGTGTATAAGGATTTTTCCTTTTCAGCCCCATCTAAGTATTACTTCTGTTCCCTTGAATATTTTCGTAATCCTTTTTCTGACTTCCTTATCTTTTTCTGATTCATCAACCAAAATAACATTCACAGATTGGAAATAAACGGTGGAATTCCTTAGAAGCACCAGACTCAGTTTTGTTTCCATGGGACTTAAAGTCTACTTATATCAGATGTCCTGCATTTTTTGATAAACTTGTAAGTACTGTTTTATTCTTTAATCGTGTAAGATAATTATAGACTAAAAAATCTGAAGAGTTAAATGCTTTGAATTTTTACCTGTAGACCAAAGAGCCAGTTGCACTCCAGCCTATTGAAAATGCCCATGTCTTACTCTACTTGGGAGACTCTGTTACGACAGATCATATATCACCTGCTGGAAGTATTTCTAGGAGTAGTTCTGCCGCTAAGTATTTGACAAACAGAGGGTATGTATACCTTGTTTTGGGGTGGTCTTGTTTTTATCTTCTTTCTCACTAGTTAAGAGGCTTCTATTGGTCATACTGCTTTATTCAGTAAGTACATGCTGTCATAGGTGTCTGATTGATAGTGTATCTGACAACAAGAACTGGAAGCACCTGTAACACCTGTCTTTTTTTACAACTTTAGAAACTGAGCTTGGTGTGCGAGTATGTACTTAATCCTAACACTGGGAGGCTGAGGTAGGAGGATCCTAAGTTTGAGCTGTCTTGGATAACTTAATGACTTAGTGAGACCCTGTCTCCAAATAAAGAAAGGGTAGGTATGTAGGCTTATGTGAAGGCCCTGGGTTCAATATCAAGTACTAAAAAAAGAAAACAAGAAAATTCAAGTTGCTATTCTCAGTGGAACCTACAGTCTACGTAATAGACAAGTGATTTAAAACAAAATATTTTTAGTACTTTTTGTTTAAAAGTCAGCTTTGTTTGAACCATCAAATGAAGCCTGCTTATTTGGTTGTAAGCAACAGTTTCCCATTATTGGAATATAGTAAACATGTATTTTATGTTTTTCAAATCAAGACAATTGTTTTTAAACCTACAGTTTTATAGGAATAGTAAATCTGAATGTAAAAGCCATTTATGTAGGAGATACGAATCTAAGACTTGGAAGAGTTTATTTAATTTCTATATGATTAATAACGTAGAATTGCTCGACTGAACTATTGACATCAGAGACAGAATTTTCTTAAAAGCAGAATTTGCATTACTGTTGCTTTTGGGTGCTTGTTTGTTGCTGAGCAAGTTTATTTTGAGCACATTTAATTCAGAAGTTCTTATCAGTTAGAATTTTCTAAAAGTAGAGATGACCAAATCCCCACCCCCCCATCCTAAAGAAGTACAGACATATTGAGAGTATATTGTTGCCTCTGCCTGAAAGATCAAATTAGATCCTAATAGTTGGTTATTAATTGGTAAGATAAATCTATTTAGTTGTTTCTTGTTCCTAAAAGCAATCATTTATGTATTTACTCTACTAGCAGTGAACACCCCTAGCCACCAAGATTATAGTTTTTAAGCATTATTTCCCAGTACAAGCAACCAGTGCTTCTTGGAGAAGTGATTGATTGCATGTCTGGGACTAAAATATGTGTAATATGATTCTGGACATCTTACATCAAAAGCAGGTAGCTATCAGATACTACTAGACCCATGAGTTAATTTAAATTTATCCCTGGTCAACAGTGGGACATACTGAACATTAATAAGAATAATAATCCAAATAGGCTAAAACATCATAAGTATATTTAAATCCTTTAGTTTGTAATGATACCAGAGGAAAAGATAGAAGTTACCATATTACTTACCTGTGGAAGATGATAGGAACTTTGAAAACTGATAAGCAATCAAATCTTGTTTTTTGGTTGGTTGGTTTGTTTATTGGTTGGTTGGTTGGTTGGTTGGTTTGTTGGTTGGTTGGTTGGTTTGGGGCGGGGGGCGGGGGGAGGAAGGGTCTCATTCTGTAGTTCAGGCTGGTCCTGGACTCATTATGTAGCCTAGGTTGGCCTTTTAACTCACAACAGTCCTGTTGGTTCAGCTTTCCTAATGCTAGGATGACAGGTGTGCCCCACCGTACTTAGCTCATGTATTGCTAGGGAATTAAACTCACAGCCTTGATACCTTCTAGGAAAATGCTCTAACCCCCATGCTATTCGTCCAGCCCTAAACAGTCAAATCTATAACTAGCTCTTCTCTTGAAATGTATTTCAGTATGATCAAACACTGACAAGCGAAATTTTGTCTTTTCTGAGGCAAGGTCTCACTCTGCACTCCAGACTGGTCCTGAACTTACTATGCAGCCCAGGCTGGCCTCAAACTCATGACAGTCCTCCTGCCTCAACCTCCTGAGTACTGGGATTATAGTTGTGTGCTACTACACTCAGTTTATGTAGTATTAGGGAATTGAATTCAGGACCTCGAGCTGTCCTCCAGCCCCAAAAATTTGTCCTAAAAAAAGAAAAAACAGCTTGATATCAGATGACTTCTGATGGGAATATTTAACCTATGAAGTATCATTGCCAAATTTAATAAATCTCATGTCAGACCTAGTATCTGGTTTACAAGATCTAAGATAGAAAACTTGTTAAATGATACAGCAGAGATACAGTCAACACAATCTAAACAAAAATCACCTAGTTGCTTTAGATAAAGTATAAGGAAAGAAGAAAAGACAGGGAACATAAAGATTATAAGAGAAAGCCAGGCCCAGTGGCACAGGCCTTTAATTCCAGCACTTGGAGAGGCTGAGGCAGGAGAATTGCAAGTTTGAGCCCAGTCTGGGCTACTTGACAATTCAGTGAAACCCTGTCTCAAATGATAAAATGGGGCTAGGGATGTAACTCAGAGGGAAGGTCCTGTATATGTAACATGGTGGGCCTGGAGTGTGGCCCAGTGATAGAGCACTTGCTTCACATGGATGAGGCTGTTTCTACGCCTAGCACTGCTTTAAAAAAGTTTAGAAGCTGGGCATTTTCCACAGTTAGAATAGTTTGTTTTACAGTGTGGTCATGTGGGATTATTTTCCACCTAGAATGGAAACTGATTTTTATTACTGTTTTGTAGCCTTACCCCTCGTGAATTCAATTCTTATGGAGCCCGAAGAGGTAATGATGCTGTGATGACAAGAGGCACTTTTGCAAATATCAAGCTTTTTAATAAATTCATTGGAAAACCAGCTCCCAAAACAATTCATTTTCCATCAGGACAGATGGTAAGAATGTATGAAATACTCAAGCAATTGCTTACTGGGTCAATTTTTTTTTTTTTTTTTTTTGAGACAGAGTCTTGCTCTGTAGTCCTGAACTCACCATGGAGCCCAGGCTGACCTTGAGCTAATGTAATCCTCCTCTCTATGCCTCTTGAGCGCTGGGATTACAGGCATGTGCCTGACTTCTCTAGTGCTGAGGAATTGAACCAAGAGCCTTAAGCTTACTAGTCAAATGTTTCTAACCACTATTCTTCCATCCCCTCAAATTTTATATTAAAGATTTTTGTGTCTGTTTGATCTACAGCTAGATGTATTTGAAGCTGCAGAGCTGTATCAGAAAGAAGGTATCACACTGATTATTTTAGCAGGAAAGAAGTATGGATCGGGAAATTCAAGAGACTGGGCTGCTAAAGGACCATATTTACTGGTATTGATTCTTAAATTTTATCCTAAGTGTAAAAGAAATTTTAATACTCTGGTTTTTTGGTAATAGCCTGTCAGAGTTTATTTTGCCTACTTGCTTTATTACTGAGTAAACTTGTTAGACATATGTGTGGACACCTGTGGTAGAGGGGGATTCTGTCTTAAACTATCATTATATAATCATTACTTGTATACATTGACAGTTTTACTTGCTTTATTTCATTTAATTTCTTCTGACTTGCTCCATTCGGAGTTGTGAGACTCTGAGATAGTAGGCCAAATTGCTTGTCTCCATCTTCACCCTCTCCTCAGATAGGGGGTGATGGTATCTGGCTGTCTTCCAGGAAGACATTGAAAAAATGATTATGGTTTGTGATTGTGGAGTTGTCAGGTAGCAAGCTTTATTATAGATAATTGGGTGATAAGCTGCTTCTCTCATCCAGAAACTTGGGTAACATTATCTGTTCATATTTTCTTTGATACCGTTTAGTTTTTGTCTTGTTTTTTTCAAGGAAGGCAACTTACTCAGGATCCAGATATCAGTTTAATCTGTTTCCACTCTGCTTCTCTCAAGCCAGCTCTCCCTCATGTCCATGCAGGGTCCCTCTGTCTAGTAGTCAAGCAGGCATGCTCAGCAGAGTTGGTGGCCTATAAGGGGTAAAAAGCAATTCTTAAATGTTTTAGTATAAACAAGTATAAAATATGTTTATAGGTGAAAGACAAGGTGTCTTAAAAGGCTCGTTAAAGAAACAGTAATGAAAAAAGTAGCAAACACAGGTCTAGAGCCTCTCTAGCTTGTTTTCTCCAGAGAATAAACATGTATCCTGGAGTGGTAGTTATGCTGAAGATTTTATTGCTTTTTATAGACTTAACCAGTACCCCTGATGATCTGAGAGTGTCATACTTCTAGTTTCAAAATTGCTGGGTTCTGTATTATAATTTGATTCAGACCTTATTAAAATCACAATCTAATATAAGTTACCATTTTGTAGGTTCAGCATTGTCTGCTATGTCAATTACCTGTTCGTAATAATTTAAATATCTACGGAATTTTCCTGTTCTATTCATTGTGTTGCTGTGGGTTTGTATCTTATTTAAGTGGCATTTTGAGCGTTGATGAACACGTGTTAGAACTACCATGTTTAAACAAAAATCTAAGAGCTGCTTGAGGCCAAAGCAGCTACCTCCTTCTGGAGTTCTTACTGTCAGTGCTTGGAGCAGGGCAGAGGTGGGGGCAGTCAGAACAACATGGGGAATACTTTTTAAAACATGCAAATTATATATATATATATAATGTTTTTGGTAAAGTATTGATCCATAGTATGGGGTGTTAGGTCAAAAGTGTACTGAAAATCTAAGCTTAAAGTAAATGATCAGTAAAACGACTTTCAGAAGTGATTAGAGGAAATAACATACACATTTGTTACAGGGTGTAAAAGCTGTTTTGGCTGAAAGTTATGAAAAAATACACAAGGATCATTTGATTGGAATTGGCATAGCTCCACTTCAGTTCCTTCCAGGAGAAAGTGCAGATTCCTTGGGCCTCTCTGGCAGAGAAACATTTTCTTTAACATTTCCTGAAGAACTGTCCCCTGGAATTACATTAAAGATAAAGGTATCTAAATCTCTCAGATATATGATTGTATACTCTGTGCTCAAATAGATGGTTGTAAATTCAGTTGCCTACTTAGGTTATTAAGATTGGTTACAGTTTAAAATGGTACTGTTTTCTGCATGCTTAAACTTTGTTGATAGAACTAGTAGTCTCTGAGGTAAAATAGAAAGAACTGATATGCTTAGTCCAGAAAAAAGACACGAAGGAGAATCTTGACTTCTAATTACATGTGACAACTTCCTCTTCCTAGTTTTCAGTTCTTTTGACTTCTGAATGTAACACAGGTATATACTCTTCTCCCAAGGGAATGCAGAACTTAAGCATTCAGGGTTAGAGACTTTATAACTAAGAAAAATAAGGAGGACTGGCAGGCACTAGATGCACAGAATATTAAATGTAAATGTATAGTAACTCACAAATAAGTTAAAACCTAAATCCTTTGATTTAGCATTCTAGGTAGTGGAATACTTACCATTTTAGAATTAGGAATGAAAATGCTTGTTTTTCTATTTAGCTATGAAGCTCATGGCTGGGTTATCTCAGGTGTTTTTCCAGCAGCAGAAGGAATTTATGAAACCAAAACCAGGAAAAAATCACATAGAATATGTGAACAAACAATCTTAACCACCAAATAAAGATGTTTTTGTTTGTTTACAGACAAGTACTGGAAAAGTATTCAGTGTGATTGCTTCATTTGAAAATGATGTGGAAGTAACTTTGTATAAACACGGAGGATTATTAAACTTTGTGGCACGAAAATTCTTATAGTATCGACTAGCCTTGGGTGTCTCTCATAATTGGTAACTGCAAAGCCTTTTGTGCCGGATCCAGGAATCCTTGCCATGGAGCTGCAGATAGTCCCAGTATACTCACTTATCTCATCCATGGATGTAAATGATAATGAATCAAAGTAGTGACTGAAATGAAATCTTTATGATTTTAAATAATATACGAATGGTGCTATTAACCTTGCTAAAAATCAATGTGTGAAGTGTGTTGTGAAAGAAAGCTGTAAGTATGGGTGGGTGGGGATATTTTATCAGACCATTTTGTAAATAAAGGCAGACTTTGAACTTGTGTTGGGAGATTATTACATGAGTGACCTTCAGAGTTTGTTTAGTTTTGCACCTATAAAACTGTACTACTGTTTGTTGGTTTCAGAGTGACAGATTGAAATACAAGAAATCAGATTAGACTCTAAAATTGTCGAAGTTGGACTTTGATTTACAAGTGTACTTTTAAATATGTTAATTCCTTTTCAAAGTTGAGCTGGACACGGTTGGCATTCTTAGTTTATAAAAAAGCGAGGTTTATCCTTAGTCTGATACTAACTGCAAGGGATAAAACCTGCCTCAGATCACAATCATTCTGCCCTATCCAGCTAGTTTCTGCCTCATGGACCATTGCAGAATATTACCAGTTGTGTGGCACCATGTATTAGCAATGAAAATATGTATTACCTGTGATGCAGCCCTTAACTTTATAGTAATTTGCTACTATAACCCTCTGGCAAGCCTCAGGTGACATATTAATTGGACTAGCTTATTTTGCTCATCTTACATGAAATTATAACTTCCTTCAATCTCCAGCTGACATCCCACACTCATTTTATGGGTATTAAAGAGAGTTTAAATCATTAAACTCTAACCTAGTTTCCTCTAGAGCAGGCTTGTCTAACTCATGATCTAGGATGGCTTTGCATGTGGACCAACAAGAACTTACTTTGTAAGCTTACTTAAAATGTTACAAGATTTTTTTTCTTTTTGTGACTTGATTGTGTTAACTATATTAGATACTTTATATAAGTAGCCCAAGGCAATTTCTGTTCACTTTCTATGGCCAGGCAAGCAAAAAGATTGGATACTTCTGCTCTAGAGTCTAGACTTCTAAGTTATTCATGCTAAATTATGCAGGTGTCAACCCCTAAGTATTTTTAAAATGTTGCTATTTATTATTTGAGTTCCTGCCATTTTGAATTATTATTTTACCTAGGATGCATTATTCTATTAATTTTCTTATGGTTTATTTGGCTTTAACTAAAACTTACCCATATATGTTACTGTATGAGTGTTCTTTGTTCATATTATGCATGTTTTTCTCTCATACCACATCAAATATTGTCAATAAGACATGGCTACTTGGGGAGATGCAGTTTTTTTTTTTAAGTTGGCTGATTAATTTTACCAGATCCTATACTTTTTTAAATTTGAGAAAATTAGGTTTAGTGGCAAAAGGTTAATTTTTTTGCAAATGGAGCTTTTCACAAACCTACTTATGTTACTATAATTCTTTTAAGCTAAAATGTTAAGAGCACCAAACCAGTGGGTAAGGACCTGAGAACTAACATGACCAAGTCAGTCTTTTTAAAATATTATGAAAATACTTAAGTGAGTTGATAAAACAATATCCCTTCTTACATTTTATATTCTTTCAAATCTTGTTCTTAATGTATGCTGTATATCTCCTAGTCTACATTTTCAATTTACAAGGAAACATGAGTTTGTGATGAAGAATTTAAAAGTTGAGTGCTAAAATACCTGCTATGTGCTTTGAAGAAATGATAATTCCCAATTGTATGGAGAGTATACTGGGACTCTTTGTGGACATTATCATAGATAGCTGATCCAGAAGAGAGTGATAAAGCTACCTAGCCATGAATTAATCACTGACATGTCTAGCCTACCTAGTTCAGTAATAATATAGGCAAATCTTGTATGTTAAGAACAAAATCAAGGTTTTCATGATCTCTTGCTTATATACCATGAACTAGAAGTTTGATAAGCACAGCTTTAAGTTGGGGAGGAAAGTTGCAGGCCTGCGTCCCAGTGTTGTATGTATGCCTTAAAATTCTGCCTCTAGTCAGATGCTGCAAAAGTGTGGCATCTGTTGGGTTTTACTGCTTTACTTACCTCTTTTGTTGACTATATTTGGGTAATTGTGTGTTACAAAATAAACTACAACAATCATAAAAAGGAAGTATAATATACACACTGGAATGCAAATCAGTGTT
This sequence comes from Ctenodactylus gundi, assembly GCA_004027205.1. Lineage (NCBI taxonomy): Eukaryota > Metazoa > Chordata > Mammalia > Rodentia > Ctenodactylidae > Ctenodactylus > Ctenodactylus gundi. The sequence continues at coordinate 97,059 of PVKB01004690.1, forward strand.
GTGAACTTAAAAGTACAATTTTAAAGGTCATTACCAACAGCAGCATTTTTTATCTTTTTAAGGAACATGCTGTGTACCATTGTCACTCTCATACATATGAGTTTGCTAGTCCTATTACATGAAATATCCAACCACTGAAATACCTCTATAATGTATACTTTTGAAGTTCTCAAGACAAGTTGTCATTACATGCTAACACTTGAATGAGAGGTAAAAATTCCTGTAGCTAGATTGCTTGGATTTTCATTAGTTAAGCTAGAAGCTGTAAAGCTAAGTCAAAGTCATAGTTGTTTGCATATATACTAAAAATGTATGCATTCATGTTAGTGATGAGTGACAGGATGAAATGTTAATTTGACATTTTTGTATGACTAAATTAAGAGACCCCTTTCTTTTGCCTTTAGGTTTAGGAGAAGATACTAAGATAACCGGATTTTGACCTTGTCTAGTTTGATTTGGAATATAAGAGTGGGAAGGGGATGAACTTGCTTTTTTTTTCTCAGTGTTTTGTTTTTTCCCTGAAAGGGTGACAGTACTGATATTTCTATCAGTTTTACACATGAGACTATGAAACCATATATCTCATTTAAATAACTGCAGATCACTTGTCTATTATTTAAAGCCAACAAAACAGTATAACAGTTTTAAGTCCAATAATGTTAAAGTATTGTATAGAGATATATTGGAAGCAAAGTTCAGTTGATGACAATTGTGTATATGTTACTGTAAATTATTTTTAATAAAGAAAATTGTATTATCACATTTGATTCTTGTTATGAAATATTTCTTAGTAATTGAAAGTAAAATATTATGACTTAAAAAGAAATAGGATGCTGCAGGATGCAGTGGTGCAGTCCTATCTATATAATCCCACCACCTCCGGGAGGTAGAGGCAGAAGGATCACAAGTTTGAACCCAGTTTGGACAACTTAGCAAGACCTTGTTTCAAAGTCAAAATAAAGTAAGCTGAGGATGTAGCTTATTGTGAAGGCCCTGGGCTCAATCCAGAGAAAGAAATGAAGCAATGCCATCCAGAAATTGTCTCAAATAACATGTCTAATCCACATGCAGAAGAATGAATCTAGTCACACACCTATCACCATGCACCAAAATCAAATCAAAGTGGGTCAAAGACCTAAACATTAAAAGCGAAACACTGAACCTCCTAGAAGACAAATTAGGCAAATATCTAAAAGACATAGGGATAGGCAAAAACTTCCTTGACAAGACACCAAGAGCCAAAGAAATCCCCATTATTAACAGATGGGATCTTGTCAAATTATAAAGCTTCTGCACAGCAAAGGAAACTATCAACAATGTAAATCAACAGAGTGGGGAAAAATGTTCAACACCAGTAACTCAGATAGGAAGCTCATAACTAGAATATACAGGGAGCTGAAGAAAAGCCAACCAAAATAAAGGATCCTATTGAAAAGTGGGCAAATGAAATGAAGAGACAGTTCACTCACGAAGAAGTACAATTGGCCAATAGATACATGAAAAGACTTCAACATCCCTAGCCATAAGAGAGATGCAAATCAAAACAATGCTAAGATACCATCTCACTCCAGAGAGAATGGCCTATATCAACAAGTAAATAGTAATTAGTGCTGGTGAGGCTGTGGGGAGAAAGGAACCCTCCTACACTGCTGGTGGGAGTGTAAATTCGTACAACCCCTTTGGAAAGCAGTATGGAGTGCTCTCAAAAGACTAGAAATAAATTTCCCCTTTGATCCAGCAACACCCCTCCTGGGAATATATCCAAAAGAGGCCAAAACAACCCATGACAGAGGTACATGTATACCCATGTTCATAGCAGCACAACTAACAATAGCTAAAATATGGAAGTCACCAAAATACCCATCAACAGACCAATGGATACACAAACTGTGGTATTTATACACAATGGAATACTGTGTGCATCTATAAAGTCCAACAGCGTGGAGGCTTTTGCTGGCAAATGAAAGAAACTTGAGAACATCATGCTTAGTGAAGTGAGTCAGAAGAAGAAGGTGAAACATCGAATGGTCTCTCTGATGAGAGTCCCAGAGCACAACAACTATGGAACTTAAGACAAAAAACAAGGTGAAACAGGGAGGTAGGGCAGGGGACTGAGACTAAGTATGTCACTTCTTGGGCTCTAAAAAGCCCTGCTACTTGGGGCTTAGAAGAGAGGCATACTTCCATCAGAGAAATGCAAATCAAAACAATACTGAGGTCCCACCTAACTCCAGTAAGAATGGCTAGTATCAAAAACTCAAAAGACAGGCTAGAGGAAGCACTTGTGTGGCAAGTGCTAGTAGGCCCTGGGTTCACTTCCCCAGCACCATATAAGCTGGGTGTGGTGGTGCACATTTGTAATCCCAATTCTTGTCGGTGGACAGTCACAAGTCCAAGGCCAGCCCGGGCTCCATAGAGTTCAGGACACCAGCCTGGGTTAACAGAGTGAGACCCTGTCTCAAAAAAAAAAAAAAAAAAGGTGTGGGGGAAAAATGAATGAATCCTACACTGCTGATGGGAGTGCAAACTGGTAAAACCATTATGGAAACCAGTATGAAGATTCCTCAAAGAACTGAAAATACCCGTTTGACTCAGCTATACCTCTCTTGGGTATCTTCCTCAAAGAGTTAAAATCATCATACAAGAGTGATGCATGCATACGCATGTTTACAGCAGCACAACCTGTAATTGTGAAATGGGATCCTCAGGGTCCGAGAGCCTCAGCATTTCTGACATTGGCCAACTTCCTTTCCATGAAGAAGTGTTTATTGTCTGAAATTTAAGTCAGGTGTTGTTTTGCTTGTTTGCTGTTTGAAATTTGGATCAGGTGTTGAAACAAGGGACTGTTCTGTTAACAAGCGGGAAGGCAAGGAGGATATAAAAGGAAGGCTGTAGCTAACAAAGCGTCTTTTGCAGTGTCCCTTGAAAGAGTCCATGTATTTTTCAATCCGCACTCCCCCTCTTGAGTTCTTGTTGACTGACTGAGCGGGCTCGGTCAGTGAAATCTTGAAAGAAGCCAGTATGTCCATCAACAGATAAATGGATAAATATGTGATATACTTACACAATGGAGTATTACTCTGGAGCAAAGAAAGATAAATTTGTGGGAAAAGGATGCATCTTGAAACTATTACGCTCAGAAAAATGAATGAGAAAGTTAAGTACTGTATGGTTTCTCTAATACAAGAAAAACCATTTTTTAAAATGTGTAAGAGAGGTGGGAGAAAGTAAAGAGACTTTGGGTGGAAAAGGGAAGTAAAAGTGATCGAAATTATTACAAAATAAAAATAGAGGCAACTGGAGAAACAAATGAGGCACATCTAAAAGGGGAAAGAGAGGGGGGCAGGTGACACAGGCTTATAATTCCACCACTCTAGGAGGCTGAGGCAGGAGGATCACAAGTTTGAACCAAGCCTGGGCAACTTAAAAACAGCAAGAGCCTGTCTCAAAATCAAAAATAAAAATAGGATGGAGGATGTAGCTCAATGTGAACACCCTAGTATCACAAGAAAGGACAGAGGAGGCCTCCCTCAATATATGGTTGATAGAGGTTTTGGAAACAACCAAGTCAATCAGAAAAGATGCTGTGGGGAGCCTGAGCCGGCTATTCTGACAGGAAGGAAAAAATAGTAAGATATGCATGCTCAAACCCAGATACAGACTAAGTTGTGGGCATAAATTGCAGGTACCAGTGAATGGGTCCTCTGGCCTATTAGAGAAGTCTTGCTTGGCTGGAAAAGGGCATCAAGCTATCAAAGTAATCTACTAACCCACGAATCCAGCCTGCATTCTGAAAATCTTGTGGTTTCTACAAACATTTTCACTAATTGTATCACCTAAATAAAGAATCTGAACCAACTGCCAGTTCTACTTCTCAGTATAGATGAGCCGTCCCAAAACCCTAGCAAGTCAATTAAGGCACTTTCCCTCACCTACTTCTACCTACTAAAGTGGCTTGAGAAAAAAAGTGAAAATCCCAGGGCTGTGACAAAAGCCTAAACTGGGAGTTGGTTGATCAAGGTCTGGTTGAGGCTCTCAGCCCCTCTAGGCCTCAGTTTTTCCATCACTACAGACTGTGTGGGGCTATTAAATAAATAAGACCTCTTTTGGTTTTGAACATTACAGTATCCAGGGAGACAGAGTCTCAACAGAGACAGGCCGACTCAGGACTTCCAATAGGGATCCCTGCGGTTCCTGGGGTCACTTTCGAAGAGGGCCTCCGGGCCTTCAGCAAAATATGGAAGGAAAGTGAGTAAAGAGACGCTTGTAACCCGGAGAAGGTCTAAACTGCAGGCACCCCTAAGAGGACAAGGCCGAATTAAGGGATGCCATTCAAAGGCCAAACGTCTGCTAAATGGCTATTCATGGCCATTTAGAACCTTGGAGAGCCAATCAGAATCAAAAGCACCAGTAGACTGATTCTGACAGGAGTGCTCAAAGACAGAAGGCGGGGCAGGAGCAGTTGCAGAGAGCCAATCACAAGACAGATCTCTGAACTTCGGTGCCCCGGGGCGGGGCAAAGTCCGGGGCGCCTATGCTTAGTGTCCTGCAGTGACTGCGCCCCGACAGTGGGAGGAGGAAATCAGAGTTCTGGGGACTTCGGGCTCGCCAGAGCGGCGGGCTGAGGTGCTGGCTTCCTAGGCCACCGCCCCGCAGCGCCACGACAGCCGGAGAGCTGGGCTGCGCGGAGGGGGTCCGCCGCTGGACGTCGGATCTTGGCGGGTGAGCGGAGCTGGGGGAAGCGGAGGCCAGCCGCTTGGTCGCCCCGGAGGGAACGCCCCGGAGGGAACGCCCCGGGGAGCCGGGTAGCTAGCTGAGAATGTGGTGAAGGGGGCCCGGCCTTGGACTTTTGCGGTTCCCGTCGTTCCGCCTTACGCTGGTTGCGTTCGTAGTGGGCAGGTCATGCTCCTCTTTAGACCTCACTTGGGCCGGGATTCCAGAAAGAAAGCGAGGCACGCGGAGAGGCGAGTCGGGAGACACCCTGCGGGATCCGTTTCTAAGATTCCCCTCGACTTCCCTGGTTTAAGAACACTGCGAGCCGCACTTGTGTGCCCTCCGCCTCCAGGAGTCTAACCTGCGCTTGGCTCGGCTGCCTCTCCACAGCTGGCTGGCCTGTCGCTTTTGTTGATTTAGGCTCTTTGACGGTGAACCGCCCATGGACCCGTGGAGGAAGGCAAACCTTGGTTCATTATTTAATATTAAATAAGGCCCTTGAGTAGGTGCTAGAAATACAATGCCTGCTCTCCAGCTTGGACGGACACAGCAGAAGGGGAGGCGGGGGGGCGGGGCAGTCGGTTTGGAAGACGTACAAAGCTCTACTTGACTGGACTACCTTTAGCACTCTTTACCATTTTCGGAGGGAAGAATCAAGACGCTCTTATTTCACTTCTGGTGTAGCCTTGCCCGAAGTGCAGAGTTTAAAGTCCACCCCATCTGGTTCCTGGAAAAGACTGTGAGATTCTGGTACAAACCCTGTGCAACTGGAAAACATTTGCTTCCTGGAAGTTTGTTTTCAGGAGCTAAGTAAAATACTGTTGAAAAGAAATAAAGATCAACAACCTGTAGGATTTGACTCACCTTCCTCCCTCACCACACACAGAGAGTACCAGTGCCTTTGCACTTAGCTACATTGCCAGCCCTTCTTTATTTTTTATTTTGAGGCGATTTTTTGCTGAATCGCTAAATTGCACAGCTGGGACTCATACCTGTGATCCTTCTGTCTCAGGTTTCCAGAGTACTGGGATTGCAGGAGTGAGCCACTGCGTCGGACAAACACGTTTCTTCCTATATATTAATTTACTTTCAGGAGCAGTCTTGGTCTGTGCCACTAGTTCCAAGTGTGGAGTCTTTTGCGTACCAAGAAAGAACTTAAGCAGAATAGATACTGTTAGCCCAACTCTTTTTCAGAGGGGGCGGGTCTAGTCCAAACTTTCAGAAATTCATTAGCAGAGCTAGGACTAAAAGCAGGACTTCTTCTCTCCCAGTCAGGTAACTTTTTAACAAACCTGTCTTTTTGAAGCCAGACTTGCCAACAATGCTTTAGAAAAGAGAGCTCCTCAAAGACACACTTAAGCCCCATTCAAGGATGTTACAAGAACATATTCTAGAACAGAAGAGAGTTGGCCTTCCCCAGTTGCCATTAAGGTACCTTTCAACTTTAAGAACTTATAATTTATGTCAAATTAAGAATTATTATGACACTTTGGGAATTAAAATTTTTTTCTGAGATTTCTTCCTGGAGTTGATGTTTCAGTATATACTACATTCTGAATGTTGGCTTTACACCAGTTTACATAACAACAGAAAGAATATTAAAATTATTTCTAGACTTTTTTTGAGAAAAGGTCTTCCTCTGTAGTTCAGACTGGTCCTGACCTCACTGTGTAGCCCAGGATGACGTAGAATTCACAGCAATCCTCCTGCCTCAGCCTTCTGAGTGCTGGGATTACAGGCCTGCACCACCATGAATGGTTTATGTGGTAGTGGGGAATCAAGCTCAGGGCTTTGCCCTTGCTGGGCAAGCACTCTAACCACTGTGCTATTCCTCCAGCCCTCAGTAGTTTTAAGCTCAAAAACAATGTGGCAGGATGTATTGGTTCCCAGAAGTTTTAGATGCAGAGTGTTTCAAAACCTAATTTAATGGCTTTGTCATAATATCTTCAGTGAAAAAAAAATATAAACAGCTTAATTTTCTTCTGATAGGAAATGCTATGGTCAGAAAGTAAACATGAGAAGTTAATTGTCAAGAATGCTATAACTTAGTGTCTTACTGTAAGCCAGACACAGGAGTAGCTGGCCTAGCTGCCAGCCTGTGACAGGGGACAGGCAGATATTGCCATCACCCTGTGCTCACCTGCTGCTGTCTCCTGCCACCCCACTACACACCCTTGGCTTCCCACCATTGCCTTCAGCCTCTCAAAGGAAAAGAAGTAGAGAGATAACCAAGAAACTGGACACCATGAAAGAGAAGTGACTTCTCTGCTTGCTGCAGGAAAACAAATGTGGCCTTTTGGGTTTGTTTTTGATTTGCAGGCTCCAGATGAAGAAATTGCAAAAACCGACAGAATTGCAAAATGCCAATGTGGCAGTTAGCCCTGGGACAGTGATAAGAATTTGTGCAAATCCTTGATCCTTAATTCCCACATTCAACAGAGGATGAACTGGTATACATACCTGCATTCCACCTCTGAACCCCAAAGATATATGTCATTCAGAGCCTCATCACCGCCTCCACTAGAGTGGGCACACAGGGTTTGAAAAGTGATGTTAGAAAAGAAAAAGCCGTATGACGGAGCACTGACTTTTGCACCAACACTCTCTAAGGCTAAAATGGAAGCATTTCTTCCTGATTGGTTAAGAAAGGTATGTGAAGTCTGTAAATGTCACAGGGAGACATTTTATTTGTCACAAGAAGGTGACACATGTCTATGGCAACATGAGAAAATACTTTGTAAAAACACAGCTCTGTTTACATATGCCAAACTCGAGGAAATCTATCCTCCAACGTTGCGCCAGTTTGCTTCCATTACAAATGGGGCTTATTCGGTAGATGAAATTGTCACCGTGGAGTTAGTAATGATGGAGGCCCTGAAGTGACATTTAAGCCCCCTCCCTGGCCCTCGTGTCCTGGCCTAATGTATCCATTCAGGTTGCACGTCTAAATGATGGAGAGAAAGTCCACTGTGTCCCCGGTATCCCTAGCAAATCTTTATATAAATTGCAGAGCTTTTCAGTTGCTGTGTTCTACATGTTGGATGCCTAGAATTTTCTTATGGCATCCTAGCTGCTGCTGCCTTATTATTTCTGTCATCTGAATCGTTGCAAAAGGTTTCAGGGTATCAGTGGTATGATACAGAGAGGTGTATCAAGTGGATGGTATTTGCCATTGTTGTAAAGGAATCAAAACGTTTTAAGCTCTAGCACTCCCAGGAAATTCGTGTTGAAAATATTCACAGCTTACAGACTCGTATCAGCAGCTTGGATTTGCTGAACAACAGCAAGTAAAGAAAGCCATGTTGTCGGAACATTAGGTTCCTCCTTGCCATCTGGAGACCTCACTCAGACTCCCCTCCCACAGTGAGAAGCATAGTAGCAAGCCAGGAACAGCATGGCCGCAGCGTCCTTCACCCTCAGGGAGGTGTACAGAGGTGCCTGCTGCAGCAGAGAGGTGGATGAGAATTAGAAATATTTAAGTTGAAATGTATGTGTTGCATTGAATACATTGAAAGGGAGAGGTGCTTTTTATTAAATGTTTAGATTTAAAAAAAAATACCTAGGTCAGGTGCACCACCTGCCTCACGAACACCAAGGAGTGCTCCAGACACTGCCAAGAAGGGTGATGCTAGTACTTGATTAACTTCATGCAAATGACAAAAGCTTGAAACTGAGAAATACCATCCTGGTATTGGTCTCCCTCTCTTCCTCCAGGTATTCTGAGCTGTGTCACTTTCTGTGATACATTTAGTTGTGAACACAACATGTTGTAATGCGAAGCCCATAACCATTGAAGTGGGGTGCAGCACTTCTGACCCTGTACATGGTGGGGTGATAGTATACAGTGCCTTTATTGTAAGTGCTGATATGTCTATTTGTTTTTAATCAAAATAGTGCTATCAGGGCTGGAGGAATAGCACTGCAGTTAGAACGCTTGCCTAGCAAGGACAAGGCCCTGAGTTCGATTCCCCAGCACCACATGATCTGTTCGTGGTGGAGCACACCTGTAATCCCAGCAGTTGGGAGGCTGAGGCAGAAGGATTGCTATGAGCTCAAGGCCAACCTAGGTTCCAAAGTGAATTCAGGACCAGTGTGAACTACAGAGTGACACCCTGTCTCAAGAAAAAGATATGTCTTTGAGATGGCTGGTTTAAAAAATGCAACAACTATAATGATTGGAGGAAATCTACTAGTGCTACAAAGGGCTGAGTCTAGAGATAGGAGAAATTACTTTGGGTAGAAGAGTGAGGGATGAGTTTTGGATGTAGTTGGCATTTGAGCATTAATCACTCAGGTCATCAACTTACTATCAAGTCATCAGGTTGTAGTAGTCTTGGATCTGAACAGGGAGAGTCATGTTGGAGCCTTAGGACACCTCATTGAATTTTATTCCTCATACCATGATAGAGATGGAGTGGTTAGACATTAATGGGCATGTGGTCTGGGTTGAAAAGCTTTGAACCACCCCCTACACCAAGATGCACCCCTCTTTGTTCTAGCTATTCTCTCTCTCTCTCTCTCTCTCTCTCTCTCTCTCTCTCTCTCTCTCTCTCTCCTTTCTTTTTTTTTTTAGGAGACAGGATTTCAGTCTGTAGTCCAGCCTGGTACTGAAATCACTATGGAACTCAGGCTGGAACTCAAGCTCTGGAATTACAGGTGTGTGCTGTCATGTGTGGCTTATGTGATGTTGGGGAATCAAACTCAAGGCCTTGCACTTTCTAGAGAAGTGCTGTAACCTCTGTACTATTCCTTTAGCCTTTCCAAGGACTTTTTTAAAAGGTAAAATATACATTCTGTAAGACTGACAGATCTTACATTTGCTTAAGTTTTAAGCTAAGTTTTGACAAATGTGTATATAGCTGTTCAATAAAAGCCTGGGGAAGCTGGAGGAAGGGCACAGCAGTTAAAGCACTTGCCTAGCAAGTACAAGGCCCTGAGTTCAATTTCCCCAGCACTGCAAAAAGCTGAGCGTGGTGGAGAGTGTGGTTACTACAGCATGTACCACAACACCTGCTGAGACTTTTTTGAGACTGCACTCAGCCAGGCTGAGTGGCACAGGCTTATAATTCCAGCACCAGAGAGGCGGAGGTGGTAGGACCAGGAGTTCTGAGGCCAGTTCTGAGCCAAATGACAAGACTCTGTCTCTAAAACAAACAAGCCATGGCATCCTGTGAACCAACTGTCAAAATCATTACCTAAAATGCTACTCTCCCCGAGATGTTATTATTTACAACATTATTAAAGAGGGATTGAAATTAATGGCAGTAAATAAGTAAAAGAGGCAAATAAGAGAAATGGTAAGAAACAGGGAGATAGAGATTTGTGGAAAGGGAGAAGGGATATGGGTGGCGTGAGGGCAGGAAAGGAAGAGAAGTGAAAGTGATGACGCAGTGTGTATGTGCACTGGTTCCTGACGCTGAATGTAATTATTGTGTGTTGCAAATGCATACTAATATAACTTTTTTTGGGGGGAAACAAAATTAAGTTCTTTTGAGAAAAGAGTAAGGTAAAATTGTAAGAACCTAAAATATTTGTTTCCTGTAGGATATTCAGAAGTCCTGCCCTGACCTGTCTTTCATTCATACCTGAATGCTCAGGAAATAGGCCAGGTGTGTGTAGCTGAGAGTGGAACTGCTAAGGGGAGCAAAAGTCTCCCCTCCCCATCTATTCAGATGACACTCAAAACTCAATTGAAACCCATCTCGTCAAGGATATCTTTCTTAGGTTGTAGTAATTTTTTACCCTTCACACTGTCAGAGTTTTGGGATATATTAAGTTCATAGGTAGCCAGGCCCAGTGACTCAAGTCTATAATCTTAGCACTTTGGGAGGCTGAGGCAAGGGAATTGCCAAGTTCAAGTCTAGCCTGGGCTTCTTAATGACTTAGCATTAGACCCTGTCTCAAAATCAAAACTAAAAAATGGGCGAGGGATATAGCCTTGGGCACAATCTCCAAAACTCCAAAATAAGTGAAATTAGTCAACCAGTTCATAGATCACAAACTGATGTAACTATTTTCTAAACTGATGTAAGTTTTATTTTGAGCTTCTGGTTCTCTTAGCATTAGAAAATGTGTTCTTTATTACTAAGCCCAGTCACGTTAGTGTTAATTTAGTCATTCTAGATTCGTGCTTACTTAGTTTAAAGGCTTCTCTTGGCATTCTACCAGTTTACTCTTTACTGACTTATAATAGTTTTTGTTTTTGTTTTTGTTTTGTTTTGTTTTTTTTGACACAGGGTCTCACTCTGCAGCCCAGGCTGGCCTTGGACTCACAGCAATCCTCCTGGTCTCAGCCTCCCAAGTGCTGGGATTACAGGCGTGCATCACCACACACAGTTTATGTGGTGCTGGGGAATTTAACTTAGGTACTTTAGGGCTTACCTAAGCGCTTTCTAGGCAAATGCATTAACCACTGAGCCATTCCTCCAGCTATAATGTCTTTTTCTCAATCCTTTTTATGTAATTAATGTTATTGTTATTATGTGGTCCTGAGGATTGAAATCAGGGCCTTCACACTGAGCAATGTCCCCAGCTCTTATTTATTTATTTAGTTAGTTAATTTTGAGGCAGGGTCTCATTCTGTAGTCCAGGCTGGTCCTGAACTCACTAGGTAGCCAAGGTTGGCCTTGAACTCAAGGCAATCCATCTACCTCAGCCTCTGAGTGTTAGGATTACAGATGTGCCCTACCATGCTCTGTTTATGTGGTGCTGGGAATTTGAACCCAGGACCTTGTGCTTGCAAGGCAAGTGCTTTAACCAGGATACTCTTCCCCCAACCCCCTCTTTTTATTTTTATTTTGAAACTGATCTCACTAAAGTCACTAAGTTGTCCAACCTCAGCTTGATTTGGCAATCCTCCTGTCTCAACCTCCCAGAGTGTGAGAATACAGGTATATTCCAACACGTCCAGCCTATTTTTATTTATATTTGTTTGTTTTGGATAGCTGTTATTGTGAGTGAACTTTTCAGATGCTACAGAAAAGGACCCTGCATAATATCTTGCACATCAGTTCACATTTTTTATTTGAAATATGTGTAATAAGCTAGATGAGATCCTGATAATTTAACAAACTATGAATAGAAAAAATTGCTGTGTTTGAATTTATCTTTCAAACCCAAGACTAGAGATAAGAGAGTCAGAAGAATATAATCATGATTATGAGTCTGGAGAGCTGAGTGCTTATTGTAAGTTACTGTGTAACTTCGGTATGTCATTTTACCCCTCAGGATCTGAATTTCTCCTGTGAAATTGATGCAGAGGAGGGACTGGATTGGATGATACCGAGGTACTTTGCTGCTCTGTACCTTCATTTGGAAGGTAAGTTGAAGAATAGTTTATGGTACAAAGATTTTTATTCATCTGCCAAAATACCTACTACTTTTCCTTCCCTTTGTTTTTTTGATTGTGATTTTAGGGATCTAACCCAAGTTCTCTTACATGCTTTGCCTGATCACTAAGCTGTACTATCAGCCCTGATGATTTACTTCTTGATGTTGCCCACTGTATTAGTCTGTTCTTATCACTGAGGCACAGTACTTGACACCCCCAGCTTAAAGGAAGAAAGATTTACCTTGGCTCACAATTTTAGGAGACTCAGTCCACGGTAGGCTGGCTCCAAGGCAGAAATATCACAGGGGAAGTGAAGGGTTCAGTGGAACAAAGATTCTTAGCTCATGGCAGCCATAGAGCAGAGTCAGAGAACAGTTTCAGAGAGGAAGGTGAGAGGAACCAGACATAGCCACCCATCTCCCTGATTCAGTGACCTATCCAGACATGTCCAGACGTGCGCTCTACCAGTTTCCCTGGGTGGATCCCAAAGCCGATCAAGTTGATACTTCTCTCTAATGGCCACATTCACAGATTATATTTTTTCAACTTTTTGAATAAAACTTAATGAACAATAGAAATACAGAGCAAACAGAGAAACATTATTGGTCTGTCTTGAGAAAAAGTATTTGAATAAATATCCTCATTATGGTTGTTTCTGGTTGTTTTCTTTTTTTCCCTAGACATAATGTCAAGTGGAGATGATCGCCAGTCACAGGTTCTTGCCAAACCTACTTTCACCGAGGAACAAGCCTCTGCGTTAGTGGAATCAGTATTTGGGTTAAAAGTTTATAAGATTCAGCCACTTCCTAGCTATGATGACCAAAACTTTCACGTTCACGTTTCAAGAACCAAAGACACTGCAGATGGCCCAACTGAATATGTGCTCAAAATAAGCAACACTGAAGCGAGCAAAAATCCAGACCTGACTGAAGTGCAGAATCACATCATCATGTTTCTGAGAGCAGCTGGATTTCCAACACCCTCTGTGTGTCACACTAAAGGAAACAACACAATCTCTCTTATGTCCATGGGTAAGAGATGGCCAGATCGCGAGCCTACTCACAAACATTACTGCGTTTGGCTACAGGTAGAAATATAGTATTGACTACATTTTCATAGCTCCAAATGGAGATTTTGTTTTGTTTTGTTTTTTTGATTTTTTGGGTTTTATTTATTTATTTATTTATTTATTTATTTATTTATTTATTTATTTATTTTGCAGTGCTAGGGGATGGAACCCAAGGCCTTCCATTCTTTGCCACATCCCTAGCCCATTTTCTGGTTCTGATTTTGAGACAGGGGCTCGCTGAATCATTAAGTTGCCCAGACTGGGATAAAAACTTGTAATCGATCATCCTGCCTTAGCCCCCCAGAGAGCTAGGATTACAAACCTGTGCTATCAAGCCCAACAATATACATATTATTTTTTCAGTGTTTGGGAGAAGTCACCTAATCAGCAAGGTGAAGATTGGGCCTCTGATTTGGAAGTAGTTACAGCTGGTATCTGGTGTAATTTTTCTTCTTAGAAAGGCCCTGACGAGTAAAGTATTTTTTGTTTTCATGTAAACAGAAATATATATATATATATATATATATATATATATATATATATATATACATTTAAATAAATTTTACTACATAAAATATAAATAAATTAATACATACATATTTTCAGTTTTTTAACTGTGGTGTGTACTAAACCTAGGGCCTTGCACATGCAAGTGCTCTCCACTGACCTAAACCCCACCATCCCCAGTTAAATATTTTTGTTCGTGAGACCAGCTGTAAATTCCAATGTGGTATTATGGAAAGAATACAAGACTAGAAATAACAATTTTAGAACCTAGTCTCATTTATTTATTTCAGTTCTTTGAGACAGGGTCTCACTAAGTAGCCCATGCTGACCTCAAATTTGGAATCATTTTGCTTCTGCTGCCCAATCGCTGGGGTTACAAGTATGCACCACTGTGCCCAGATGGAACAGTCATTTCTTTACATAATTTTCCTCAGTGTAAACTCATGAAAAACTGGTTTTTAAAGCATTTATTTACCATAGTAGGCAGTTTTCATTTAGAGCTAAAGCCAGCAGACCTGAGGCTGTTGGCTATATTTGTTGGAAGGAAATGGCCATTCCAGTGTTCCCAAGGTTCATTTTTCTACCTGCTTGCTTCATCCATCAGAACCTGCCTCCCTGGATGTGGCAGAGTGGTTTTTGGTTAGCACATTATTTCTTCCTATTCTGTACTCTCTTTTCAATAATAGTTACAAAGGCAGTTTTTAGTTTCTGTTGTTGTTGTTTTCAAGAATAGTTGAGAAGATATATCATTTCCTCCACCTAGATAATGGCTCCAAAATCAAAAGTCACTTGGTAAGGCTGCTGACTTACCTCCCAGGGAGACCCATCGCTGAGGTTCCCATTCGCCCCCAGCTGTTACATGAGATTGGAAGGCTTGCTGCCCAATTGGATGGGACACTGGAGGTAAGATTGGAGGTTTTATTTTGTTTCTCAGGGATTTTCATCTCTTATTTTTAAAATAAACTTAGGATCAGAGTCTCTTGTTATTTATCCTGTTTCCTAAGGTATTTGAAGAAGAGAATGAGGTCCTACCTTCTGCACAGGTCTATGCTGTACTGATATGTTGGTAGATTACCTAACTGTTTAGAAATTCATGATTTTTTTATACTGTTCACTGAAAATATTGTACTTACAAATTGAGACCCAAAGTTTTTTTTTTTTTTTTTGTCTAGATTAGGTATAATATGCTGGAGCTCTGCGTGAGGCAGTAACTAAGTTGAAAATAGATTAGAGTGGCTGGGGATGTGCTTAGTGGCAGAGTACTCTTTTGGCTACATAAGGTCCTGGGTTCAACTTCAAGTGCTAGAAAAAAAGGAAAAAGACTTGTGTTAGCAATATTTTTGTCCTAGAGAAAAAATGTTTTCCATCAAGCATCATTTATTCAACAAACATTCATACACCTTTGGTTATATATCACTTGGTAAAAATTCATCCCCAAACTTGCTGACTTAAAACAATAATCACCTGGGGCTGGAGGAATGGCTCAGCAGTTAAAGTGTTCGCTAAGTTAAGTGATAAGTACCCGAGTTTGATTTGTCAGCACCATGTAAGCTGGGCGTGTTGGCTCATATCTATAATCCAAGCACTTGGGAGGCTGAGGCAGGAGGATTGCCATGAGTCCAAGGCCAGCCTAGCTCCATAGTGAGTTCAGGAGCAGCTTGGGCTACAGAGTGAGACCCTGTCTCAAAAAAAAAAAAAAAAAACCCTGTTTCTTATGATTTTGTGGGTTGATAAAGTGGTTCTTCTCTACTTAGTATGATTAAGAATCAATTCATGCAGCTGGATTTTACTGTGAGCCCCAATGATGTGTCCTCTTCTAGTCATTCTTCAGCATGGCCTGAAAATCCTTACAATATGGCCACTGGCTTCCAAGACAGGTTTTCTTTTCCTCCCTTCTTTCTTTCCTTCCTTCCTTCCTTCCTTCCTTCCTTCCTTCCTCCCTTCCTTCCTTCCTACCTTTCTTTCCTTCCTTCCTTCCCTCCCTCCTTTCTTCTTCCTCTCTCTCTCTCTCTCTCTCTCTCTCTCTCTCTCTCTCTCTCTCTCGGTCTATGTCTCTCTCTTTCTTACTCTGTAGTCCAGGCTGGTCCTGAACTCACAATGTAGCCTAGGCAGGCCTTGAACTCAGCAGTTCTCTTACCTCATCCTCCTGAATGCCGGGATTACAGGCATACACCACCACGCCCAGCTTGAGAGGTTTTCAAAAGGACATACCTCAGTGTCCTTAGCTTGTTAGGCCTCTGCTTCAGTCATGCTAGGTAATGCCCATCTGCTAAAGCACATGGCTAATCCCAAACTGGAGAAGCTGTACAAGAGAACAAGGGAGATATTAGATCCTAGAGGGCCATCATGGCAACAGTCTACTACATAAGGTATTATAATTATTTGCTTCATGTCTGTGCTTAATATTAAAAGTGCTTTATTAAAAAGTGAGCTTCTTAATAATTGTATTTATATTTTATTCATATATTTTTTGTATCTGGCAGTATCAAATACATACATAGGAGGGTTTCATGAGAAAAAGTAACATCTGAGCTGGTTTTTAAGTTAGGAGCACATAGACAGATAGAGAAAAGGAGAAAGGGTGTTCCAGGTGCTGGAAGGAGCACATGAAAGGTCATGGCAGTGTAATGATCTTGCTCTAGGACCTTTGGGCAGTTCATTGTGCCCGAAATATAGGGATCATAATTGAAAAAGACAAGAAAAGTTGAAAAGATAAAGTGGAGTCAGATAAGATACAAATCATGTATGATAGTAAGGAATTTGGGCTTTATCTTATATGCAGTCAGGGGCATTGGAAACTTGTTCAGTGGACAAAGATTTCTAATTATATCACTTTGGAGGCCATTAAGTGGGTAGAAGAGCAGAAAGCCAGACTTGAGGCAGGAATACTTCTAGAAGCTAATTCAGTAGACACAAAAAAGATGATTAAGGGCTTGTAACAAGAAGTTGAAGATATATTTAGGAGACAGAGATGATCACATTTGGTGATTGAGTTAGTATTAAGTTTATGAGAAAAGGAAGGGTTGAGTAATACATGGGTTTTAACTGGTGCCTGATGGGACATAATCCCATTCTACATGAGGAAGGGAATTTCTTGTTGCCATCATGGGGAGCCTTTATGTGGTAGAACAAGGATTGAAGAGATGGAAAGGGGAAAAAATCAAAGATGGGGTTCAAGAATGCTGAAATCAGTGGAGGACAAGATTTCTTAGCTTATAGGAAAGCAGCTCTGCTCCTGCTAAGTTACCTTTAGTGGCTTCTGAAATCAGCCTGCCTGCTTCCATAGTTTTCAGCCTGGTTTTCTCCATAGTTTCTTTTTGTCTGGCTGAAGCTTTAGAGAGAGGAGTAAAGTAGACCGTAACATGAGTTAATTAAGAGATGGCATAGGGACTTCTGGTCAAGATTGTAGTCGAGTAACAGAGCTGCACAATTATCTCCTTGTGAACATACTTACAAAGTTGAGAATTTAGTCAAAAATTGCTTGTTCAGTGTAGATGAAACAGAGAGGAGCATGCCAACAATTGAAAGGAGATGAAGGAAAGATCAGAAATTCTGAAGGAACATCAGAAGTGGAGGGAAAAAAACAGCAGCCTAGGAAGCCACCCAGGCTGCTGCAAATGGCTGGGAGCCTCAGGCATCTACAGACAGAGAAAAGCCTGTGTGGAGTCTGGAGCATCTGACAAAGCTAGGAAAGGAAGGAGTGCCTTAGCAACTGACAGAAGGCCACGGGAAGGTCAGAAATTCTGAAGTCCTAGGGGAAGTGGAGTAAAAAAGCAGTTGACTGGGCACAGTCCTGAGCTGCCGGCACCCACAGACCACGGACAAGGAAAGCCTGGAGGCCCAGAATCTCAGATTGAGGTAAGTGCTGATCTGAGAGAAATGGAAATTGTCAGCTGCTTGGGAGCCATAACAGGCAATGACATAAACAGGAGTCATTAAAAAAAAAAAAAAAAGGAGCCTGACACTGAACTGATTAGAGTAAAAGAAAGCTCAGAAGAGCACACTAGGGCTTTTGGGGTCACTCTTAAGCAGTGCCTAGGAAGAAATAAGAAACTGGCATGAAAGGCAGTTGCAGAGAGGAGAAAAAGGCTGCTGGCCTCCTGAACAGCTCAGTATAGTGGGAGCACCTCTGAGGGTGGAGAGGCCTGCCCAGGGAAGAGAAGCCAGGATAGGTGGGAGAGCTTTGCTGAGGTGGGGAGAGGGGTGGTGAACAAGATACCTCAAAGGCCGTAAGACTGTTAGGTCCAATCTCACCATCTTCTCCCAGCAAAGAACTCATAGGAATTGCAGCTCCCCCACCTCACACACACCATCACAGCTAATCAAAGAAATCTCTCAGCTAGGCCTTTAAAGTGAAGCCCATCAACAACAGAAACATGGGAAGAAGGCAAGGCTACAGGACACCCACAGACATGCCTGAGACCCCAGAAACTAATGTCATGAGCCCTGAAATGGTGGAACTCATAGGGAAAGAAGTCAAAAAGCAAATAAATGAGTTGAACAACCAGTTCAAACAAGGTATTCTTAAAGAAATGCAAGCATTGATCAGAGGGCTTAAAGAGGAACTTACAAATCAAATAGTGGTCCTAATGGGGACAAAGCTCACTCAGTATATTGAAGCCACAAATAAAATGTTGGCTGAGGTAAATAAAATGCAAAATATGAAGGAACATTTTGATAGAGAAATAGAAAATACAAAAAGAAATTGAAATAAAATTCAGGATATAAAAAATATTTGTCAAAGCAGGGGAAGATGACTCAAGTATTGTGAAGACAGAATTTCAGACCTTGTAGACCAGGTTGAAGAAACAAATGCTATAGTTAGGCACGACTCCAAAATTAGAAATGAGCAGACTAGCTGGATACAACAGCTGATGTATGATTAATAGCGAACCAATCTCAGATTTATGGACGTGGGAGAAAGAGCTGAAGACAACATTGAAGGTATAAGGAATTTGTTCACTGAAATCATGCAAGAAAATTTCCCAAATCTAGAAAAAGAAATTAATTTTCAAGTACAAGATGTTTATAGAATGCCAGATAACCTCAAGCAGCAATGACACTTGCCACAATACATCATAATTAAGACCTCAAAAATAAAACATAAAGAGAGGATATTAAAAGCAGCAGGAGAAAAACATGCATTATTCTACTAAGGCAAACCCATTCGAATTACTGCGGATTTTTCAACACAAACTTTAAAGGCTAGAAGAGACTGAAGCAGGATCTTTCAAGCTTTAAAAGATAGCAAGTGTCAACCCAGGGCATTGTATCCAGCAAAAATTGTCTCGGAAAATTGAAGGAGAAGTAAAAATTTTTCATGACAAAGAATCCCTAAAGAAATTTGCATCCACTAGCCCAGCATTGCAGAAAATATTTCAAGGAATCTTTGAGAAAGACAGAGAGATAAGCAGCACCAAAAAACATGGTGGAAAGAAAGCATCTAAAGAGAAAGTGTAACAAAAAAAAAAAATCGACTGATGTTTGAATCATTTAATTGGTATCCTAAAAACAGTACCAGCTGTCTCATAAAATCTGTGAATCTTCCCCCATAATGATTGTTTTAATTGTATATAAGTTTGCAAAACATAATAGTTATATTCAACACAGGGAATTGGTATGAAATCTTTAAAAATAAGTATGCATGAAGTTAGGGATGGATAGGTAGGTAAAATGATAAACCTAATCTGGCAAAATGTTAGTAATTAGTGAAATGTGAGTAATTTATGAAAGTTTAAAAAATTCTGAAGCCTGCCATTCTATCTATTGCTTTAAGTGTTGTATACTTGTGTTATATAGATTTCAGTTCATTTAATGTAGCAATTTGTTATAGACTTAAGTTCCTTTAATGTAGCGATTCACTCATTTGGTCTTGAATGTAAGTTTATTCTAAGAAAACTGATGGATGCAATGACAACCTGCATGTCTTTTGAATGTACAATATTTACCTTTCAGTACTCAGCTAAGGAATTCTAACTTCTCTCTCTTTCTTTCCCACATTTTCTAGCCTTATGAATTTCATTGTTATAGTTCTCTTCCTATGTAGACTAGTGGGTAAAGCCACATTAAAGAATCTCAACAAAGATATAGTAAGATACAGAAAAAAAGAATTTTTGGCAAATCACCCCAATAAAGGGCTCTGCTGGACCCAGAGAAGAGGCATCAAGATATGGCCACTGCAGCCCATTCTAGAGGTGGGAAACTGAGCTAATAAGTGGTGATTTGAGAGATGAAGTGAGTCAGACGCAGAAGATTAAATATGTTAAATATCGCGTGGTGTCTCTGATTTGGGAAACTAGGAACACAGGCATTCTATAGAACCAAATGGGTGTGATAGTGGGAGTTATGGGGGGATGGGGAGGGTATGAGAGGGCCAGAACTGGGGAGGAAAATGGATCGTAATATTGATGTGATATGTATGTGCACAGAATACCTAAGTTCATTGTGAACATTATGTATTGCATATACATATTAATAAAAATGGTGGGGGGAAAATAGAAAATTTTTTAAAAAGAGATGAGACAGGCCATTCAACAAATACTCACTGAGTTCTGGTTATCTGTTTCTGTGCAAAAAAAACCACCAATTTAAGACAATAAAGATTTATTTCTCATGATTCAGTGGGTTGTCCCAGCTCTTGGGGATAAATAAGACTTTAGTAGAGATTTTTAATTCTCTGTACCACCAGAGACTTGATATTTATTATCACATGGAAATGAGTTTTTTTAAATGTCCACTTCATATTGCAGTCTGTCTTTCTTTTTCTCTTTCTTTCTTTCTTTCTCTTTCTTCTCTTTTTAGATTTTGAAACAGGGTCTTGCTAAGTTACTACATTGCCCAGGCTGGGCTTGAACTTGTGATATTCCTGCCTCAGTTTCCCAGAGTGCTGGGATTACAGGCCTACACATCAGGCCTAGCCTTCAATCTTTTTTTTTTTTTTTTGAAACAGGGTCCTGCTCTGTAGCCCAGGCTGGTCCTGAACTCACTATGTAGCCCAAGTTGGCGTTGGATTCACAGCAATCCTCATGCTTCAGCCTTCTGAGTGCTGGGATTACAGGTGTGTGCTACCACACTCAGCATTATGTGGTGCTGGGGAAGCGAACTCAGGGCCTTACACTTGTAAGGCAAACGCTTTAACCACTGTGCCATTTCTCCTGCCCCTTCGGTCTTTTTTGAAGTTTATTTTTTGCATCTTGCCTTTTATACAGTCTGAGAGTCTTTACTTTTTAGTTGAGATGTTGAGACAGCTTACATTTTATGTGGTTGTTGATATGGTTAGGGTTAGGCCTTTCATCTTTCAGTTTTCTCCTTATCCTATCTGTTCTTTGTTCTCTAATTTGCCCTTTATTTTTCTCCTTTTGGTTTGAGTATTCCCCACTGTCTCCAGTACTAGAAATTAAACCCAGGGATGCTCTACTACTGACTTACATCCTTAGCCTCTTTCTTTTCTTTCTTTCTTTCTTTCTTTCTTTCTTTCTTTCTTTCTTTTTGAGACAGGGTCTTGCTGTATTGCCCAGGCTGTCCTTCACTTGTGACCTTTCTGCCTCAGCCTCTTGAGTAGCTGGGATTACAGATGTGCACCAGTTGGTTTGAGCACGTTTTATGATTATGTTTAATGTCTTTCTTTGGTTCAACTCTATGTTTTAATATTTTTGTGGTTAATTTAGGTTTTATAGACTATACCTGTAATTAATTGTCAGCCTTCCTGGTAACACTACACCAATTGTATAGTATGAACCTTACAGTAGTGGACTTCTGTGTTTATTGTTCTGGTCTTTATCCTATTGTTGTCATACATTTTACTTTAAAAATCCCATAAAACAGTGTTATTCTCTATAAACATTAAAGCATTTTCAAAAAAAGTTTAATAAAAATCAAGAATATATTCACTCATATATTTCCTTTTCCAGTACTCTTCATCCTTTATATAGATACACTTGTCTATTAGGTATTATGTCTTCCTACCTGAAAGACTTATTTTAGACATTTTCTATAGCTTAGGTCTGCAGGTGATACATTTTTTTAAATTTTGTGTGCCTAAAAGAGGTCTTTCTCTTTCTTCTTTCATTAAAGAAAAAATTTTTTTCAGTGCCAGAGATCAAACCCAGGGCCTGTGCATACTAACCTAGACATGCACTCTACCATTGAGCTATACCGACTCTACTTTCATTTTTGAAAATTATTTATATTGGGTGTAAGCTTTTAGGTTGACAGGGATTTTTGAATTTTTTAAAGCATTTTACATACATGGTCTTGCTTCTTGCTTATGTTTATTGCTAACAAGAACTCTGTTGTCAGATTGGTCCTCTGCATGTAAATGTCTTGTGAGGAGGCTATTTTAAGGTTTCCTTTTTTTCTAGTTTTACAATCTGATCATGATGAGGCTTTATGTAGTTTTGTTCACAATTGTCTTGATGTTCACTGAACTTCCCTGAGTAGATACAGTTAAGTTACTTGGAAGTGCTTCTAACACCTGCTAGGTGGGCTCAGACCTAGGTTTGTTCTAAGAATGTTTATTTATTCCCACTACTAATGTAAAACTGTTAGGATTTAGATTCATAATGTCCCCCAAAAGCCTCATGTATTTGGATGTTATGGATTTCATGTGCTATTAGGAGGTCGGGCCTGACCAGGAGGGGTGGGTTACAGGAGTGTGGTGGATTATTACAGGCATGTGGTAGACTACAGGCACATGGCCTAGAAGGATATGAGCTCTTGCCCCAGCTTCTTATGGTGGCCCCTGATTCTTCCTTCAGTGATTCCATGAGCAGCTGTTCTCTTCCAGACCCTTCCTGTCATCTCCAGCCATCCATGAATGGACTGAGACCTTGTGAAACTGTGAGCTAAAATAAATATCTCCTTCCTTAAATTGTGGATATTGGATATCCTGTTCAATTAATGAGAGGAACTAAGACAAAGACTTTTCTGAGTTCTCTGCTCCATGTTCTATGAACTATGTCTGCTCAGGAGAAACAGGCACTAAGCCAGGTTGTAGTGCTGTACACCTGTACGCCCAGCATTCTAAAAAGTAGAAACAGGTGAATCCCAAATTCAAGCTCAGCCTGGGAAATTTAGTAAGTGAGCAAGACCCTGTATCAACATAAAAAATAAAAGAGTCTGGGCTATAGTTCAGTGAGAAGGCCCTAGGTTCAACCTCAGTATGGGGGTAGGAGGAGGAGGCACTATTTCCAGCTCTGTGTCGTCAAGTATTACTCTGTATTCCTTCAGGGTTTTATGTTTGTTTGTTTTTGCTATTCCTGAGATTACTGTGTAGCCTAGCTAGCCTCAAACTCACAGCAGTCCTCCTGTCTCAGCCTCCCAAGTGTTGGAATTATAGGCATGCACTACCCCTGGCTTTAGGTGGGTTTTTCCCCATCTTTGAGCAGTTTCCTCAAACCCATATATGGATCATGTATCAATCTGTCAGATTTTCTGGGGAGACCAGCTACAGATCTCTGGAGTTCTTTCTCTGTAGCTGCCTGATTTCTAGTAAGCTGTTCTGTAAATTCCAGCCACCTTGGTCGCCAGGACTCTCAGCTCTGCCTCCTTAACTCAGTGAAGTCACTGGGCTCCATCTGTCTTTCCTCTCTGCTGTGTGTCCTCTCTCAAGTTAGTGAGAACAGGCAAACTTACATCATTCATTTTTTATCGCTCAGGGATTATTGTTCTTCATTGCCTAGGGTTGGATGACTTAGAAACTAATGTTTCATATATTTTGTTCAGTGTTCTAGTTTCTTAGGCAGTAGGGTATATATAGTTCCCATAGCAGCCTTTTGACCAGAAATTGAAGGTCATTTTATAGTCTGAAGATTACTTATTCTTTTATCCCTAACTAGAAATAACCCTTTTAGAATCATTCAGTGAAGGTTTCACTTAAAGAAAAACATTACCAGATGTGGTGGCATAGACTTAAAATTTCAGCTACTTAGGAATCTGAGGCGGGAAGATTGTAAATTCGAGGCCAGACTATGCAATTTAGCCAAACACTCAAAATATTGTTAGGATAAAAAGGTTGGAGGAAAAAAAGGCTGGGGATGTAGCTCAGTGGTGGAGTACTTGCCTAGCATATGCCAGCATAGAGGTCCAATCCCCATTACCCAGGGGGAGGGGGGGAATGGAAGTGCGAATGGGAAAGAAGAAGTATCAGCAGTTACCAGTTAGCAGTAGTCACACCTTCCAGAGACGATACTCAAACCATTTGTTCCATGTGTCCAATATTACGCGATCCTTCGCCCCTACTCAGTAAATGTTTATAAACTAATAAAGCTTTTTCTACTATACTTGATTCATTTATTAACAAGTTTTTATTGATCCATGCATAGATTTGAGTGATAAACAATTAAAAATTTTAGTTGAAAGAGTTTCAATTAAGTTTAAGCAAATATATTGTAGATATTCATTAAAATATCTATTTGTGGGGCCAGCACTGTAACCTAATGGTAGAGTGCTTACCTAGCTTGCACAAGGCCCTGAGTTTGAGCCACACACACACGCGCGCACGCACACAC
The DNA here is from genome assembly GCA_004027205.1 of Ctenodactylus gundi. Lineage (NCBI taxonomy): Eukaryota > Metazoa > Chordata > Mammalia > Rodentia > Ctenodactylidae > Ctenodactylus > Ctenodactylus gundi. The sequence continues at coordinate 121,186 of PVKB01004690.1, forward strand.
ACACACACACACACACATCCATTTGTGAATATTAGAATAATGTGGATTTAAACAGCCAGTTCTAATTAAATGTATTTTAGGAGATTTTCTCCACATACTAACTTTATTTGGAAAACTTTGGAAATTCTTCTATTCTCCTAATATCAGTCCTATTTAATGAACTATTTAAATGAATTTGTTATCTGTCAGATTTCTCTATCATTTTTGTTTTGGTTTGGTTTAGACACAGGGTCTGTAGCCCAGGCTGGTCCTGAACTCACTATGTAGCGTGGGCTGACTCTGGACACAGGGCAGTCCTCCCTCAGCCTCCCGAGTGCTGGGATTACAGGCGTGTGTTGCCATGTCCGGCTTATGTGATGCTAGAGAATAGAACTCAGGGCTTTGTGCTTGCAAGGCAAGTATTTTAACTGCTGTGCTATTCCTCCAGCCCCTTCTCTATAATGTTTTGAAGTTTAATTTTATTGTGGATTTCTAAGGTGTACATGTTATGAGATACATACATAGTAAGAGGATTACTATAATGGAACAAATTAACATATCTGTCACTTTACATAGTTATCGTTACCTCTTCCCCATCCCCCTGACAAGAGAAGCTATAGTCCACTCATTTAGCAAAAATCCTGGATAGGGTGCACTATTATTTACTATAGTCTTTGTATTATACATTAGATCTTTTGACTTGTTTACTTGGTCTTTTTGCCTGCCTGTCCCCATTTCCCAACCACTTTATCTGGTCCTGAAACCACTGTTTTATTCCCTATCTCTATATATTTTCTTTCTTTTTACATTTCACATATAAGGCAGATCATGCAACTATACAATATTTTTCTTTGTTTTTGCTTTATTCCACTTAGCATAATGTTGTCCAGGCCCATGTTCTAGAAAATGGTTAAATTTCCTCTTTTCTTAGGGCTGAAATGGATGGATGGATAGATAGATAGACAGATAGACAGACAGACAGACAGATTCTTTGTATACTTACGGACACCTACACCTCTTAAGTCTTGGCTATTGTGAATAATGCTACAGTGAATACAGGACTGCAGATAACTTTATGATGGTGTGATTACATTTCCTTTGGATGCATGCCCAGAAGAGGGATTGTTGGATCCTATGGTCATTCTATTTTTACTGTTTTAAGGAACTTTACAATTTTCTACAATAGCTGCCCCAGTCTGCATACTTAACAATATTGTATAGCGTTTCCAAAGGTCCAGTGCTTTCCTTTTCTCTACATTCTTCCTAGAAGTGTTTCCTGTGTCTGTGTCTGTTTCTGTGTCTCTGTCTCCCTGTCTGTCTGTCTCTCTCTTTCAGTACTGAGCATTGAATCACATACTAGGTAAGCACTCTACCAGTGGTCTACACCTCTAGTTTCTTTTATTTTGAGACAGGATCTTACTATGTTGCCCAGGCTAGCCTTCAGCTTTCTGTCCTCCTGCCTCTCTCTCTTGAATAGCTGGTGCCTCAGTTACTTTTCATTGCTGTGACTCAATACCTGACATCCACAAATTTAGGGGAGGAGAGGTTTATTTTAGCTCACAGTTTAGAAGGTCACAGTGCATTCAGGCACGGCCAGCAGCAATGGAAGTACATGGTAGAGGCAGAGGTGGAGGCAGCTTCTCACAGCATCGCAAACAGGCAGGCAGGTTGAGACTAGTTGAGGCCAGTCCTAGTCCTCATCCTAGTCCTCCAAGGAAGGCAGGTGCAGCTTATGTATCCTTCCAGGTCTCCTCCCAGTGACTATCCCCTGATGGATCCAGGTGTGGAATGTGTGGCTACTACACACCATTAATCCTAACGCACACACCTGTAATCCTAACAACTGTAATCCACTCCTCCAGAACAGGCCCCAATCTACCAACAGTAGCACATGGTTCCAAAGACAATCCTTAAAATTAAAATGCATGAGACTTTTGGGGGACATTCCAGAGCCAAACCACAATAGCTGGGATGACATTATGCCTGGCTCTTGTGCCTTTTTGATAATAGCCATGCTAACAGAAGTGAGGTTGTATCTCATCATGGTTTTTATTTGAATCTCACTAATAATTAGTGATGATTAGCACCTGTGCAAGTGCCTGTTGGCTATTTTTATGCCATCTTCATAGAAACATCTGTTTGATGCACATTTTTCACTGAGTTGTGTTTTTTTGCTACTGAGTTGTATGAGTCCTTTTTGAATCTTGGATATGAGCCCCTTGACTGATATTTGTAGGGTCAGGGGGTTGTAAATATTTGTTTTCCAATCTGAAAGTTTTTATTTAGTTGCTCTGGAGGGAGGTACAGAGGATTGAACCCAGAGCCTTCACCCCAGCCCTTTTTAATTTTTTTATTTTCCAAATAGTCTTGCTAAGTGGCACAACCTAGGTTTGATGTTGTGATCTTCCTGCCTCAGCCTCTCAGAGTGCTAAGATTACAGGCCTGCCCTATCACAAGCAGATTAGTTGATTTTTTATCTGCGCAGAAACTTTAAAATTTGATGTAGTGCCACATATTTATTTTTGCTTTTGTACTGTAAGCTTTGATACATTAAGAAATCATTGTCAAAAAGCATTTCTTCTGCCTTTTTTTTTAAAAAAAAGAAGTTTTATGGGTTCAAATCTTACATTTAGGTCTTTTTTTGTATGTTGAGTTGAGTTGTTTTTTCTGTGTGATGTAAGGGTGCAGTTCCATTCTTTTGCATGTGGATATCTAGTTTTCTCAGAAGCACTTTTTGAGAAGACTCTTCTTCCCTATTGTATCTTTTTGGCATCTTTATTGAAAATTAGCTGACATCCATTTGGAGTTATGTATAGGCTTTCTGTGCTGTTCCACTGGCCAGGGTGTTTGCTTTTGTTCTGGTACTGTGCTGCTTTGGTTACTGTAGCTTTATAATATAATTGAAATCAAGACATGTGATGCCTCCAACTTTGGTTCCTCCTGGCTTCCCACCACCACCAAAATTACTTAGGCTATTTTGGGTCCATATGAATCTTAGGATTTTTTTTTTCTATTTCTTGGAATAATGCCATTGGGATTTTGGAATTACATTTACTTTTTAATTTTAATGATTTTTAAATGTTTTTAATTTACATATCACATCCTTTTCCCCTTCCCACCCTCTCATGCCCTGCCCCCCACACTTTCCCTTTCCATCTCCACAAAGTCTGTTGTCTTACTTTCTTCCATATCTCTTACTTTTTTATGGTTTTGTGTTCTCATATTAGAGAAACCACATGATACTTAACTTTCTGATTCTGACTCATTTCACTGAGGGTAATGGTCTCAAGGTGCATCCATTTCCTACAAATGACTCAAATTTGTCCTTCTTTATGGAAGAGTAATACTCCATTGTGTATATATACCACATCTTCTTTATCCAGTCATTTGTACTCAGGCAGATTGGCATCTTCCAACATTTGGCTGTAATAAATTGTGCTGAAATACGTGGTGTGCATGTATTTCCATTGTGTGATAACTGTAACTCTTTGGGAAGAAACCCAGAAGAGGTATAGCTGAGTCAAATTGAATATCAATTTCAGTTTTTTGAGGATTCTCCATACTGCTTCCCATAGTGGTTGTACCAGTTTAAAGTCCCACCAGTAATGTAGGAGGGTTCCTTTCTCCCCACAGCCTGCCAGCATTTGTTGTTTTTTGAGTTCTTAATAGCAGCCATTCTTACAGGCATTAGATGGAACTTCTGTGTTGCTTTAATTTGCATTTCTCTGATGGATGAAGATGTTGAACATTTTTTTCATGTTATTTATTGACCATCTGGACTTTTTCTGAGAACTGTTTATTCATTTCAGATTTCCAGTTTTTTATTGGGTCCTTTATTTTGGAGGGTCTAATTTTTTTCAGTTCTTTGTATATTCTTGATAATAGTCCTCTGTCTGAGGTGTAGCTGATAAAGATTATTTTACCTTTCCATGAGTGTTCTCTTCACTCTGTTGATTGTTTCCTTTGCTGTGCAGAGGCTTTCTAATTTCATATAATCCCCTTTGTTGATTCTTGGTGTTACCTCACGTGCTTTGGATGTTTTATTGAGAAAATCCTTGCCTATACCTATGTCTTCCAGGGTTTTGCCTATTTTTTTCTTCCAACAAATTCAGTGTTTCCATTTTAATGTCTAAGTCTTTGGTCCATTTTTATTTGACTTTGGTGCATGATGAAAGTTGTGGGTCTGATTTCACTCTTCTGCATCTTGTTAGTCAGATTCCCAGGAGCATTTGTTAGAGAAGCCGTCTTTACTCCAGGGTATGTTTTTGGCCCTTTGTCAAAGATCAGATGGCCGAAGGTACTGAAGGATGTTTCTGCGTCGTCAATTCTATTCCATTGATCCACCTGTCTGTTTTTATGTCAATACTGTGTTATTTTTATCACAGTTGCTGTGTAATATGACACCTATTGCCTTTGTTGTGTTGCTTAGGATTGTTTTGGCTATTCTGGGCCTCTTGCTATTAGATATAAAATTTCACATCACTTTTTCTAGTTCTGTGAAAATGCTATTGGCATCTTTATTACATTGAATCTGTATATCAGTTTAGATAGACAGTATGTCCATTGTCTGCACTTGATCTCAGCCAAAAGGCTGAGAAGAGATAGTATGGCCATTGTCTATATTGACTTTATTTTTATTTTTCCTTCTGCCTTTTCTGTGGGCTTCTTTCAGATGTCTGTTGCCACTAAAGTGTCATCTTTTTCTATATTCCAAAAAGATAAATACAGTTTTAGAGGGTGACAGTACCATATTATTGCTTATGTGATTTCTGCTGTACAGTTAGCCACCTGCCACACTGCTTTGCAGGTCATTGTAAGTTGTCTTGCAAGGAACAGGAAGCTCTAGAGAGAACACAGAAGAAGACTCCTTCACGTGTAGTACAGTGCATTTTAGCAGACTTCACTCCCATTGCTTATCTTCTTACCAGCCTCACCCCAAGCCTCAGCAGGGTTTAAGTTCTTCAGCTTTTCTTTCAGTACTAGGTACTGAAGTATCAATGAAAGATAATATACAGGTGCAGTGGTTCAGTCCTGCAGGGATGCCAGAGGCTGTGATTGCTCTGCTGGAGACATGGTTGGGCCACTGAAACTTCTGGAAAAATCTGGGGAATCCAGAGCAGATAACAGCTGTTGGGATTATAGAACCAGAGTGGAGGTATTCACAAATACATATACCAAATAGTTGATATTGGAATTTGGTTGCAGCTTGGTCCATACATAGGCACGAGGTCAGTCTCAAGAAAATAATTTAAGGATGAGAAAGAAGGAAATATGGAATAGGCTTATGAATATGACTCTAGTCAGAGCTGTGTACTGTAAAAAGCAAAGTGCTGGAGGTGGGAGCTGGGGAGAGAAGATATCATGTGGAATCTAATGAAGTAGGTTGATGTAGATTATTAAAAAGGAGTACTGATTGTGGGCTGGAGGAATGGCTCAGCAGTTTAAGCACTTATCTAGCAAGCGCCAAGTGCTCAAGTTCAATTCCTCAGCACCACATAAGCCAGACATGGTGGCGCATCCCTGTAATCCCAGCACTCAGGAGGCTGAGGCAGGAGGATTGTCGTGAGTTCAAGGCCAGCCTGGGCTCCATAGTGAGTTCAGGATAAGCCTACCTGCCTGGGCTACAGAATGAGACCCTATATCAAAAAAAGAAAAAAAGAAAAAAAAGTATTGATTGTGCTTTCAGGAATTCAGATTGGTGCATATGTTGGCAGGAGTTCGGGTTGGTATATGTGCTGGCAAGAATTTGGGTTGGTGTACCTGCTGGCAGGAATTCTAATTGATGTACAAGGAGCCAGAGGAAAGAAAAGCCAGAGAAATCAGGCAGATCAGGTGCAAAATTCACATCCAACAAACATGTATTACATACCTATACATGTTAGGTCCTTATTTCACGTCTTAAGTCATTCCACAGATGACTGATAGCTTGTGTGTGTGTGTGCATGCCCATGCTGAATATGGCGCTCAGGCCTTTTGCACTTGGCTACATCTCCAGCCCATTTTTTGGTTTTTGATTTTGAGACAGGATATCACTGAGCTAAGTTGCCCATTCTGGGCTCAAACTTGTGATCGTCCTGCCTCACCCTTCCAGAATTCTAGGATTATAAGCGTGCACCACCGGGCCCAACTGAATCACCGATATCTTGATTTAACTGTTCAGAAGACCATGATCTGAGATGTTCAGTGGCCGAAATGTAAGGAACCCAGAGCTATCTGACTCAAGACTTGTGTCTTTCTATTACCACTATTGGCCTGTCAAAGCAGGAAGGTGTCCTGTGGTGTGTGGATAAGAGTGCCACCATTGTAGAAACTGACTCCTAGCCTTGTATGAGTAGACTATTGCTTCACTGGAAGCTCAGCAGGAGCATTATAGTTGACTTTATTTAAAAATAAAAGTAGCATACATGTATGGTAGAAATTTCAAGTAATACTGAACCATGCAAAATAGAACATTCTCTTCCCACCATCATCTCTATTAGTAGTCCTCAAAAACGGTGATCCCCAACAGTGTTCCCTTTGCCAACTCTGCAGAGTATTTTGTGATCCTCAGTAGTGTTTAATACTCTAGATGTTAAGGAGGTTGAAAACTGTCCCTCCTCTGAGAAAGAGAGGAAAAAACAGAAAGGTTTAAAATGCGTAAGAGAAGACTTGGAGGGCACAGGAGTCCTGTCTTCAGAGGTATGAAGGAAGACTCAGAGTTAAAGCATTTTCCTAGGAAGCACAAGGCCCTGGGTTGGAATCCCAAGCCTGGTGTAAGCCAGGCATGGTGGTACACACTGGTAATCCCAGAGTTCAGGAGGCTGAGGCAGGAGGATCGCCACATTTTTGAGGCCAGCCTGGGTTACCTACTGAGTTCAGGACAACCTTGGACTACAGATTGAGACTTTGTCTTAACAACAGCAGCAAAAAAGATCTGGACAGTCATATTAAAGAACTAGTTTTCCCAGTTGGTGCTAGAGGTTGCAATAGTACCAGTTGTGTGGGCACTGAATGTTGCAGAAGCAGATTTTAGCTCCACAAAAAGAACACAGAACTGTCTCGCTAAGGGAAAAAGTACCTTTTGAGGGAAGTATTCTCATTAAAGAGGTCTAAAAATAATAACAAGAGGACATTAAAAAATTAAATGGGCTGATCAGAAAGCTTTTGCAGGGGTAGTTTCTTTCCAGAATTATTCTTTTTATTAGTATGTATGTGTGACACATAATAATTACCTTCACTTGAGGAACTGGTGCACGTGCACATTGCATCTTCATCATTGTTACTTCTCTTCTGCCTTCTCACCCACTCTAAAAACTCTGTTCTCTTGTTCATCCATCACTCTTATTTGGCTCCTTAACTTACTTATTCTTTGAGCTTCTCATTTTAGAGAAGCCATGTGATAGTAACTTTTGGTGTCTAATTCATTTCACTAAGCATAATGTTCTTAAGGCGCATCTGTTTTCTTACAAATGGCTCAAGTTTCTCTTTCTGTATGGCAGAGTGGTACTCCACTATGTATATATATATATTATTTATCCATTCATCTCTTGGTGGACATACCAGTTTCCCCAGCACCATTTGTTAGCGAGGCTATCTTTTTTCAACATATGCCCTTGACCCTTTGTCAAAGATCAGCTGGCTGAAGGCACTTGTGGTTGTCTCTACATCTTCAATCCTGTTCCATTAGTCCACCTGTCTTTTTTTTTT